>JBBPQP010000582.1:0-21419 GCA_038092555.1 Boletus subgraveolens
CCGAGTCCTTTGTTACTCGAAATGTATATCCCACTCGGGTCGACCCTTCTGCATTTTCTCCAACTCCCTTTATCACTCTCGGATTCTGATCAACCAGGCCTGCACTCTGTAGTCCCTGATGAACAGCTCAGGCATCATCACAGTCGTAAAGATTTAGGAAACCTTTCGCCATACCACGATGCTCCTACTGTTCCTAGAGTGTCTCTGGAGTTACCTGACGACTGCACAGTGGAACAAGTCATCTTGGTGAGTTCTCAGGCTGTTAACGAGCCCGTGCTCTAATGACATTCCTCCAAACCAACTCCAGTTGCATCGGCATGGCTCTCGTGGTCCCGTGATGGAGCAGAAGTATATTCTCAAGCTTGTTGCTACCCTCGAGGAAGCGCGGGACATAATTCAAGCTGCTGATCTTCCACCGGAACTGGAATTTCTTAAGGAAGGATACGAGTACCGGCTGGTCCCTGAGGAACTCACTATTGTAGGGCGTGAGGAATTATACGACCATGGGGTTCAGTTCGTGCATCTCTTTCCGAATCAAGAATGCATTTATGACATTCAAACTTCAGGTTTGCACATCGCTATCCAACCTTCTCGACGGATGTTGCGGTATCTACCAATGTTACAAGAGTCAAAGAGTCTGCGTACTTCTTTGGTCAAGGTTTTGTTGACCCCGAGGCACCAGACATCGACATTTTGACCACTGATGAGTTTGACGATCCGGTGTCTTGGCTTACTCCTTGGAAATTCTGTCCAAAGCTATCTTATCTGGAAGCTTTCCAGGTAAATTTCATCCCGTGCCTTATCTGTCCAGTCATTTTACGAATGATGGCATATATCCAGGCGGCTCAGCGGTGGGCAGAGAAGTATATTCCGCCCATAGTAGAGAGACTCGGCGAACTTATTCCTGGAGTGGAGTTCACCCTCGATGATATCCATGGCGCCTTGTATGCATGTCCATATGACCTCGCAGCTGGTCACAAGTCTCCGTGGTGCAATGTATTCACCGCACGCGAGTTGCGGGGTCTAGAGTAAGTTCGGCTTCTGTTGGAGGCAACATTAACTTTATGTGTGATGTTATAGGTACGAGCTCGACTTGCTTCTGGATGGCTCCACTGGGCATGCGTCTAGAGGTGACCCTGGGCCTCTTCTTGGTGCATTCTATGTCAAGAAACTCATCAAACGGTGAGCGTTGGCCACGCACAAAATTAGAAAATGGGAAATAATGATATGCGACAGTTTAACTAATGCAACGGCGGATGCTGAGCCTCTTCATCTAGAATTTGCCCACGATCTCACCATACTCTTTGCATTGTCCACCATGGGATTAAACAAGTTAGTATTCCCTTGTAGGGGAAGATCTCATTGACATTCATTGCTACAGAGATGCCTCGCCTCTCACACCTACCCATCCACCACCACACCGTAAATTCAGAAGTTCCCATCAAACACCCTTTGCTGCAAGTATGGTATGGGAGAAATTCACGTGCGGGGAATCGTACGTAAATCCCTCCTCGAATCATAGTGTTTGTTCTCACAACAAGTAGCTTCAAAGGTCCCCAAGTGCGCCTCGTGCTGAACGAAGCAACATTTCCGCTCTCTATCTGCGAGAAATCTGAGCAAGACAAGAAATACGGAACGTGTTCCCTAGCCGAATTTGTGCGCGCGAACGAATACAGCATGGGCGTTGAATACCACAACAAAGTCTGGAACGCCACTTGCGAGTTTGACCACTAGCTAGCGCCGCTGCTGCCTATGAGTTGTGCTATCCCCCAGGTTTCAGGCCTTTCAACGGATCAGACGACTCTGGCCAGAGGGAAACCTCGCCATTTCCCCCCATTTCCCCTCCTTCATTCCCCCCTTTGTAGTTCATGTACGCGTACGAGACCAAATTTTGCATCCTTATACACCGGTGGAAATGTACAAATTGTTCATTTTCTGCCGTCGATCCTACATCACGAGCATCAGGGTCCAGTTCTTCGCGACCATCGTGTGTAGGTAGCTTGATCATGAGCAAATCATTCGTCAAGTCGAGCTACCCTCGAGGCCAGGGCAAAGCACTCGAAAACGAGTCGACATATGCATACGCGCGGAACAACTATTTAATAATAGAATCAACGTGTATGATACACCTGGTCTTTAGTTAGATAGATAGCACATGGCGAGTTTAGTGCACTTCTGGTCACGTCCCGAGCTTGGCACAATCACTGTTCCCCGGGGCACGCGATCGCATACTTGAGCCGTTCCGCCCAGAGGAACGCCATGCCCCGTGCACAACAAAGCCTGGATCTGCCCCACGACCCACTGGGCCGGGTCACGTTTCGTGCAGCACTCCATATAATAGGATCGGCTGACCCACGACCTATTTTCGATATCTCATACCGTAGTCCAGGCCACGATGTCAGATCAAAACCCGAAGATCCCCCGGTTTACTAACCCACGTACTGCACCCCGACCACTGAGCCCATGGCCAGTGCCACTCGAGCGGCCGTATCATGTTCAACACAGCCATCCGATATCAGATCACATTGTAGATCGAATCGACATTCATAGATCGTTATCTACTTCTCGTCCTTCCGAGCACGTTCACGCTTGCCCCGATAAACGCCTCGCATACTCGACCAATGCCCTACAAGTGAACAACGCCATCAGTCAATCCCTCGCACACACTCCCTCGAAAATGAACAGGAACAAGGGGAAAAAGGCTCACCGAACGGGACGACCCGTCATGCCTTTTTCTTGGTATGGGAGAGGTCGGGTATACTGTCGTGCGTTCACATACGTTAGCGCTTTTGGCCTAAAATAAACTTCGATGTCGAATCGCCACGTACCTCCATCGCGCCTGCGATATCGAGATGTGCCCATTGCACGGCAGGCCGTTCTTCGCCTTCCTTCGGCTCGATTCCGTCAACGAATGCTTTGAGGAAGAGCGCAGCCGTGCAGGATCCGCCAGGTTTGCCACCCATCTTAGAATAGCTTGTTAGATAGACGAGACAACTGAGGGTGAGATGCATGATGGCGACGCACGTTGCAAAGGTCAGCGTTAGAGGAATAGATCTGTGGGCCATAATCCTCGTCTAGGGGCATACGCCAGAAGCGGTCGTGCTCTGATTCTCCAGCAGCATGGAGTCCTTGCCAGAGTTCATCTGATGTCTGGAGGGCCAATAGGTCGTTAATTACGCCCCTAAGACAGGTCGGGTTACGTACGGAGAATACACCAGTGTAAAGTTCGCCAACTGCAATCTGCATAGCTCTGTGAAATGGCTTTGTCTTTTCATTCAGTTCAGACACGGAACATGAACCTACCCAGTCAACGTTGCGACATCGATGACACTGTGTGGGTTGAACTGCGTTGATGCATAGTAAAGTGCATCTTAGAGGAATGGATCAGTTGTTATCGAATCAATCAATCATTAACGAGAAGTCTCACCTGCGAGGATCAGTCTGCCTTCGGCATCAGTGTTATCGATCTCGACGGATTTGCCGTTCATTGCGTAGACTCTAAAACACAGCATGCAACAAATCAATCGATGATACTTGTCCAAATGAAACGTCACTAACATATCGCCTGGCTTGTTCGCACTCGGACCCGGCAAGTTTTCGCACAGAGGGGTAAGCGCGACTACGTTGATCCTAGCAAAAAATACACGCTTAACCAAGCGTGATGGAAATAACTTGCACCAAAAGAACATACGGCAGCTTAAGTTGAGCGATCGCCAACGTGGATGCAAGGACGGCAGCGGCACCACCTGTAATGAAATTTTTTTGAGTTTCGCTGTCAGCATTTCTTGGAGATGGAGATCTCACCCATGTCGGCCCGCATGTCTTTCATGCCCTGAATGTGCGATACGTTATGCGTGGTCAGGAGATTGAGCACAACGACGTACTGCACCAGGCTTGAGGCTAATTCCTCCAGAATCGAATGTGATACCTTTGCCAACGAAGGCGAGTGGCTTGTCATTGGCATTAGGAGCCCCATTGTAATGTCTAGAAATTGTCAGAGACGATCGATGAATCGATGAAGGGAGGGACGTGTACATTTCAAGGAATTTGGCAGGCTCATTGGTACCCTTGGTCACGGAAAGGAATGTTCGCTATGCGCGGCATGAACAAAGTCGTTCATGAGAATCTGGTTGTCAAGACCTACCATTCCCTTTTCAGCAGCCCAGGCTAGTGAAATTTTAATTTTGGTTAAATTATGGTGCATATTTCATACCTTCGTCATGGACGACGACCTCCACATTTGCGAGGCCCTGAAATGCCTCCTGAGCCCGTTTGGTAAAGGCCTAAGCAAGTTGTTACCATGAGGAACTTCAGAAAACTATGCTCGCACTTACCGTGGGTGTCAGGATGTTCGCAGGCAACTCCATAAGCTGGGAAAGATCACATCAGTGGGACTAAGACACCGAGAGCTGTCGACTTGCAGTGCGAGCCAAGTTCTGAGCATTGGCATAGACTACACCACGATCCCAGTCTACTGATTTAGCAATGGGTGAAAGCTTGGGTTTCTCCGGAGCAGGTTCCTTCTTGCGGGGATCAAAGGGAGAGGGTGGGGACGTCTTCAAGGTGAAGTCATACAGCGCCAAGTGGGCAGCGACAGCTGATTGCTGTGAGATGAAGTAAATGTACGACTTGCATCAAGAAACTTACCTGCCGCATGGGGATCAGTAGAAGCGTCGATGATCGCTTCGGAAACGCCTTCTCCGAGCGCTTTGATGCTTTTCACACCACTCCCGACAGCCTTTCGCACGATATCACGACGTGCATCGCCCTTTTTGGCCTCGAATGCATCACCAAGGGACACGAGCGCAGTGACATCCGCTCCGCCGCTTGCACCATAAAAGAGGTGGGACGTGCCTACTTTTGCGGGTTTCGTTGAGGGTGGGAGGGTCCCCCAGAGGGTAGCGGGGTTGACATTGGAGGCGGCGTTCTGACCGGGGTTCTTTGGGTCGAGCGGGACGACGTAGGCTTTGGAGGACATCGATCGGGCGAGTGCTGATGTGTATCGCTTCCCCACTCGGGAAACTAACACATGCAGCGTATGTACCATTGTCGGGTTTCGGATGTCTCTCAGACTCGAAGAAAAACGTACCGGCAATTCGGCAAAATGAACACAAATATGCACAAACACGAGCCTCATGTGCCCGTCGATGTATTTCGAGCCATTATAACTCACAGGTGGGTCAGATAATCAGTTGCGTGCACGCAAACGAGATACCGGGAAGATTAATTACTGATCTGATAAATTGTTGGTGGGTCTGGATCATCATGCCATCATGCATCACCGCGGGGCCCGGCGTCCAGCCCTCCGGCACCATGGTACAAATGGAGTATAAATCCATAACCCTCCTCTTCAGGTCATTCAGCGTATACAGCACGTGGCGACGCATTCGCTATCATGCGGTACACAAAAAGCGTGAGGTGGCGTCAGTACTATCATCGATACTGTTCAGGTTGATTCGATACAACGAATTGACCTTGGCCCATCAGAGGTATGGATGTTCGTTCTTCTCCATGCATTCCGTTAACTGTGCATAGTCATCAGTCCGACGCGTTATCGTCCAACAGCCGCAACTTGTGGCCACCCTCCACATCAAAGCGTGCCAGCACTGCCGCTGTGGTCCACAATGGGACAAAACGTCCATAAAATCTGGACGCTCTCTCCAATCCTGAGCCTCAGCTCCTTTGACGTATCACTCCCGTCGCCCTTGCACGTCCGTAGCACTCAGGTTGGCACGCATCCTTGACAAAATGTGCGATACATTTCACGTACCACACGACATCCCTCATGCCACATTCGTGCACGACGATCCACCATGCGACACTTTGCGTCCAACAACACCACTTCCAGATAGCTCTCGCACCCTGCGCAGGACTATATCGTACGCATCCGTCGACACTATCCGCCCTTCGAGCAGCAAAGGCGTTCGTCGGCGCATCAATGAGATAGCTGACAACTTAACAAAGAAGAAAAAGAAGCATTCGTCAACGCACGATGCTCCCAAACGCGCAGCCCATGATCTAGCATCTGATTCAAAAGCTCCGCCGGCAAGCAAGACAACGAAGCGTGGACGGAAAGCCACTGCTCCATTGCGAGACTCGTCCCACCGATCTGAAGAGAAGAACATTCTGGCGATCGCTGATAGGCTCAATAGTGGCGTCCCCTCTGAACTGGATTCGCCGTTGATGCTTGTGCGCTGCGAGGTCGATAAACCACTGGCTAAAGAAGATGAACAGCTTTGGGAAGACTGTATTTTTCCCACTGCGAGTCTCAACCTAGGGGCGGGTTTCGCGGCCGAACGTCAAGACACCTTCCAGTCCCCACCAACTCCCAAGGCTGGCATCAAAGATGTCCAACTCGATATTCGGCCGTCCGAGTCAGACGTGACCATCTGGGATGGACTACGAGCGTCAGTGTTCCCATTCTTCATTCTTGCAGAGCTGACTGATTGAGGAGAGGTGTTTTGCCATTTCATCACAGCGCGCATCACCTGTTCGAGTGCAGACTCTACCTCCGATGCACGACTCATCCGTACGACGGCGTCTCAAGCCCGGATATCAACCGCATCGAAATGAACTGTAACACGCACCCCGCCGGATCACGCTATGCCAAAACACCTGTCCTCCAGACAGCCTACGAAGGTGCCTCGCCCGGCTGGGTCACAAACTCCAGTGGAGTACCTAATATGAACCTCGTGGCCGGTATACACATTGACCGATTCTGGCGCACGATGCAGGACGACGACGGTACTTGGGGCTGGTACAGAGACGTGTTCGTCCCCCTCTCTCCCCAGCTGTTCGATAAGATGGACTACCGTGAGTTCCAGTTAATCAGTCGGGTGTGGGTGGGAGAGAGTTGCTTGGAGGATGAGTTGACGTTCGGGATCTCTATGTTGCTTCGAGAAGTGGAAATGAAGTGAGTAGCGGCAGTGGGGCAGGTTAGTAGATCATGCGTGGTGTACAATTTGGACTTTTTTTTATTATACCTCTTTCATCAAACCCTGGTTTTCACTCAATTGTATGATCATGGTAAAGAACTCATCATAGCGAATAAATGTGAGCCAAGAGGAAGAAGGAAGAAGCAGATGAGATTCATAATAGCGGTAGCTACTGAGGGATGTATATATACTACCAACCCCTTCGTCGACCAACTTGGACGTTGGCATGCTGTTCGTTGATCCGAGTAGGAAAGATCAAGCCTTTCAGCACCTAGGTAGAGAGGGTAAGTCTACTGAGTTTGGTTAACAGAAAAAAT
Source organism: Boletus subgraveolens (assembly GCA_038092555.1). Taxonomy (NCBI): domain Eukaryota; kingdom Fungi; phylum Basidiomycota; class Agaricomycetes; order Boletales; family Boletaceae; genus Boletus; species Boletus subgraveolens. Next base: position 7,253 of record JBBPQP010000582.1, read on the forward strand.
CGCCTACAAGCGATTCGTACCCGCTCCACACTATGCACTGCTCCCCAGCTGACGATAACAGCGCCACCTACGTTCCGTGCCCGTCGTTTCCATGGACGAAGCGACACGCACGACCACGACGTGTGAATGGTATCGCCTAATACCGCATCAGTATACACGAACGATGGACCAGTATGGGACGGGGGATGGGGAACGACGAGAGACATAAGCACTTACGATCTGTTCTGTTACCATACCCATCATGATCCACACAGCGCCACAACCGATCCTACTTGTCTCTTCCACCCTCCGCAGGCGTCGTTCTAGCTGAGGTTTTGCTATCCGCAGCTGGGACGAGCACCACCCGATCGGCACAGCTAAGGAAGGTCGCAGTATCATGAACCAGCACACATTCTCACCGCCGCACGCTAATTCTCGTGGATTCAGAGTAATCGAACCTACGCAAGTCGGTGTCCGTTAGCCACATGAAAGCAGGTATACAAATGGATTTTAGACGTCAGAATGAGCATCCGTGGCACTGTATTGTGTTTACACGAAGGGCGGTATTGCTTCCCAGGTGGTCACGACACAAGTCGTAAATAATAGGCCAGAGTAAAGCGTGAGACGAACCACCCGGTGGCGTAGCATGGAGACTGGGGGGACATGATCTCCAAGTCACACCGGGTGCCTCGAATCAGATGGGTCCCCTTTCCCACTGATGAGAGAAAAGTCACATCGTGTTGTGGACCGCGCGTGCCTCGACTGAACCTAGAGTGGACATGAAGTAAAAACAAAACAGAAAAACGCCAATGTGAATGCAAGGCCATCCATATGCACGCTGGGGCAATGGAGGACCTTGGATCCACATTTGCGCGTTGCGGAATGCATTGAGTAAACCTTGTGGAGTTTGTTGACCTCGCCCAGATGCTAGCAAGTGACGGTGGAAGTCATTGGAGGCATCGACGTCGCAAGCAAATTTTCAATCCCCGCTAACAGTGGGCCCAGCCGTCCAATCATGAGTGGGGAGACTTCATTTTTCGGACTCCAACTAGCCTTGCTGCTCGTACGATCGGGCACAGCCAACTTGGATATCGTGGTGAAAATAGAACTCTGGACAATGGATTGCGGACTCCTTTTCAAATTCATGGGGCTGGAAGACAAGGGAGAAAGTCAGTGAGCCAACGTGGTGCCCGTTGCAAGGTTGGAGGTCGGTATTGGGCAAACCGATGAACCAGGCTACCTGGTGGGCAGTAACGTGGACTTAACAGTTTTTCGTGAAGGTTTCGGACTTCCCACGGTGATGGTTCGGACTTACAGTATCACCATGCCTTCTTCATCCTTCCCAGAGGAGTAGTTATCATCATCAAGAAGTTAACGATATCATAGATAAAACTCAAATCAGCCACCAAACGTCCTAACGGCGGGGGCATAATTATATTTCCCGTGGATTCCACGTTTACTAACCATTCAGGCCAATAAACCCGGTTCATCCGCAGGTGTCTCTCCGAGGGTACGATTGTGGGATTTCTGACGTGTCAATGGCATGTGCTGTTCATCATTATAGCTCTCTGACTACTTGGCGTTGTCACCGCATTCCCTTTCACTACAAGGCCGAGTTGCCCAACCGCGGGTGTTCCAAGACATTTGTGAGTTCACTGTTCCCTGCCAATTGGTACTGGCGAGAATGACCGGTCGATAGACGAGTCTAGCGGATTGCATGCATGCTCCCTGATCATAGGGTACGCTCGAAGGAGCACATGCTCCGTGACTCGTCCGCTCAGCAATGCTCTGAATGCTCTGGTTACCTCAACATCGCCAAGGCAGACATATGTTCTTCTGAGACACGCGGCAAGTCCATCTCTGCTCCAACTTATCTAAACTAACCTCCCCGGGTCCTTCGAATCCAATTCTTTCCCATCCAACGACCTTCTCGTCTTGTGGTTCAAATTTCAGTGGAGAGCGTCGCACGCACAGGTTCGAGTGCTCTCTCGTCTACTTCACTTTGTCGCTTGGCTTTCCACTTTCGGGCTTGCTTCTGGAACAGTCAAGTTTGCTCACAGCATATTTCGTATCAGGAAAAAGCCGCGTGGACAAAACCTGCAGCATTTAGAGCCAGTCGTCATTGTTAGCACCCAAGGGCAGTAAGACAGCTTCTGTGACTACTGTTTGACGATCCGGGGAATGAGAGCGGACGAGAATAGGTGGTACAGATTGATGCGAAAAAATCGATGACTAATCTTCGTCAGGTTATCCATTCCGAAGGTCCCACATCTGTCGCGACTCGCGTTGAATGGGGGTCGCTGATAGCCCTCGGTCCATCACGATCTAGCCATCCTCCATGGCGGAGGTAAAAGAACTTTACGACAGGATCCGGGGAGTCTGCTTACCCGCCTGCATCTTGCGCCAAATGTACGTCGTCTCCGTGACAATATACTATGTGTGATCTGACATTCCCTTCTCTGACATTGTGTCCTATCCCTACTGTTACAACAACAATTATCCCGAAACGTGAGTTCAGTGTACTCGGCGAATATCTTCGTTCATCAGGATTCTCACCATCCTAGCAGAGTCTAACATCTATCAGCCTCTGGTGGGGGAAGTCCCATGAACCCGTTTCAAGCGAATACAACTAAATTGCACATCAGGATTTCGGATCAAGCTAGGTCCCCCCGACCTCATCGGAATGCATATAGTTCATCGAGGCCAGATCACTCCTTGGACAGGCGAAGTCGCCGCTATGACAGCGGAACCTGTGGCACAAGTTAGGAAAGCTAACTAACACACTTGGATGTTTCAAGGGTATGTGGACCCGTGGGCCTCGTAGTTAACTTGCAGTTCTCACATACTCCGCTGCACATACACATAACTTGTATCATGTTCCAGCTGTTACCCTTTGTCAAATGAGATATGATGTGACTTCCATTTCATAGATGTTTATCTGGCTCTTTGGTACTATGGAGTGCCTCCTCCTGGCATCTAGCAAGGAAAGATTGTGGAAGTGTGCACCAATCCTGAGAAGATCATTATTTTCACTTACACCTTAGATTCTTTCAACTTGCCACTGGCATTGCACTTCTTGATCATTATGCATACATATATTCCACAAAAGCACAAAGTTCATTGTTCACAGTCCCTGTAGGTATTCTCTAGGGACAAATTTTGAGCATAGTGAAAAATATAGTAGGAAGTACATAACATAAGCATAGAAATCAACATAGAAATCAGTTCCAACAAGAGACCCAAGACTTCCCAAACAAAGAACTATCAAGTTCAACTTGGAAAGACTTGTCAGAAGATATGACTAAAGAATGGGTAGGAAGATAGAGGGCATGCCTATTCCAGGGAGCAATCCACCCAAAGCAATCACCATTAGAAGATTGAATCCAGCTATTCTCCTCACATAAATTACCAAAGGAAATAAGGTCTTGTGCCCTCCACACTTTGATGGACCTGTCCCAAGAGCTAGAGACAATGTGAGACCCATCAGGTGAGTAGACAACTGATGTGACATAGTCAATGTGCCCCTGGAATGGACCTGCCACCAACTGACCAATAGTTGCATTCCAAATTCTAATGGTTTTATCATTAGAGTCAGAGACAATGTGAAACCCATCAGGTGAATAGGCAACTGAGTTGACACCCTCTGTGTGACCCAGGAATGGATCTGCCACCAACTGACCAGTTGTTGCATTCCAAATCCTAATGGTCTTGTCTGCAGAGCCAGAGACAATGTGAGAGCCATCAGGTGAATAAGCAACAGAGATGATAAAATGTGTGTGCCCCTGGAATGGACCTGCCACCAACTGTCCAGTGATTGCATTCCAAACCCTGACAGTTTTGTCTGCAGAACCAGAGATAATGTGCAAGCCATCAGGTGAATAAGCAACAGAAATAACAAAATGTGTGTGCCCCTGAAATGGACCTGCCACCAACTGTCCAGTGGTTGCATTCCAAACTCTAATATTATTGTCCAAAGATCCAGAGACAATGTTAGAGCCATCAGGTGAACAAGCAACTGAGCTAACACCATCTTTGTGTCCCAGGAATGGACCTGCCACCAATTGACCAGTAATGGCATCCCAAAGCTGAATGGTTGCATCCTCAGAGCCAGAGACAATATGAGAGCCATTAGGTGAATAGGCAATAGAGGTGATGGAATGTGTGTGCCCCTGGAATGGACCTGCCACCAATTGGCCAGTGGTTGTATCCCAGACTTTAATAGTGGTGTCTGCAGAGCCTGAGACAATATGAGAGCCACTTGGTGAATAGACAACTGAGGTGATGCCATCTGCATGCCCACAGAATGGACCTGTCACCAACTGACCAGTGGTTACATTCCAAACTCTAATGGTTTGATCATCAGAGCCAGAGACAATGTGAGAGCCACCAGGTGAATAGGCAACAGATTTGATCCAACTAGTGTGCCCCTGGAATGGACCTGCTATTACCTGACCAGTTGTTGCATTCCAAACCCTGATGGTCTTATCTTCAGAGCCAGAGATGATATGAGAGCCACAAGATGAATAGGCAACAGATCTGATCCCATCAGTATGCCCCTGGAATGGGTCTGCCACCAACCGACCAGTTGTTGCATTCCAAACCCTGATGGTCTTGTCATAAGAGCCAGAGACAATGTGAGAGCCATCAGGTGAATAGGCAACTGAGCTAACACCATCTGTGTGTCTCAGGAATGGACCTCCCACCAACTGTCCAGTGGATACATTCCAAACTCTAATGATGTGGTCTTTTGAGCCAGAGACAATATGAGAGCCATCAGGTGAATAGGCAACAGAGGTGACACCATCTATGTGGCCCTGGAATGGACCTGCCACCAACTGACCAGTAGTTGCATTCCAAATCCTAATGGTCTTGTCATCAGAGCCAGAGACAATGTGAGAGCCATCAGGTGAATAGGCAACTGAGGTGATAAAGTGTGTGTGCCCCTGGAATGGACCTGCCACCAACTGACTAGTGGTCACATTCCAAATTCTAATGGTGTTGTCCCTAGAGCCAGAGACAATGTAAGATCCATCAGGTGAATAGGCAACAGAGGTGACACCATCTATGTGCCCCTGGAATGGACCTGCCACCAACTGGCCAGTAATTGCATCCCAAACTTTAATAGTTGCATCTGCAGAGCCTGAGACAATGTAGCCACCATCAGGAGAATAAGCAACAGCATTGACTCTAGCTGTGTGTCCTTGAATGGTGTGAATGTCCACTGGCCAATTGGCTGGATGCCCTGAAGTGATTGAGGCATGCTTTTGGAGGTGGCCAAGCCAGAGTTTACAAAGTGGAGAGCTGGAGGGAGTCTGGGGGAGGGCTGATAGATAGAGGTGGGGAGTGGATTCTCTGAGGACAGGAGCAAAGACTTGAATGAATTGGAATGCCTCTGATGCCAGAATGGCAATCTCTTCACCCTACAGATATAATTTCAATACTACCAAATAGTCACCAGTGTCATTCTTACCTTGGCCCATTTTTTCAAGATGGTACAGGTCTCAAGGGCATGTAGGATGGATGATAGTGGGGAGGAGAGGGAGAGAAGGCTGATGACTTCAAGCCAGTAGGGGAAGAAGTCCTTGAAGAGCAGTATGACATCATTCAACAAGTCTGGAGTACAGTTGGCATGTTGCAGGTGGTGCATCCAGTACTGGCAAGAGTATGCTAGATGGGGGGGAATGGCCTTGTTCACTCAGCTCGGCAGATCAGGGATGGTAGCATTAAGGTCTCGAGAATCCTTGAGGTCACATATGTTGAACTTGAGCATATTTCGCATGCATGCAAGCAATGAATGACCAAGGGAGAGTGAATGTTGGGGTCGGATTTGGACATGGAAGGTTGAACTGCGAGCTTCGTCCAGTAAGAAGTCACGGAACGAGGTATGAAGGGGTCGGATTGGCTTCTCCTCATCCAAAACTCCATCGAGCAATGACCCCATGGGTTTGATGATTTCCCGAACATTCAAATGTCTATTCGAGCCAAAGAGGGCACACAGGGAAATGAGAGGTAGTGGCTCCTTGAGCACAACCACGATGGCCATCACCTCTCGAAACAATTGTCGAGAAACATCTAAGGTGAATAGCTGGCCTAGTATTGTCCTGTATAGCTCATCCAGACGATGAACGCCAGCGCTGTTGGTGACTTGGAGGATTATCCTGAGCCGGTCGGGTATGGAGATCCCTTTAGTACCTTCCCCGCGGATGAACATGCAGGCAGTGGATGCCCACTGAAAAAGATGCCGAGAATACTGAACAAGGAGCCGACGCCATTCCTGATCTGGCCAGGAGGATTCGAGTTCGGTGTAGCGCGCGAGGGAGTGATGGATAAACCTTCCAATATCTTCGTCGACCTCGCTCGATGGTACATCCCCGAGATGTCTACGAATAATTCGGGAACCGGAAGGGAGGATGTCGAGGATGTCACTCTCTGGGCGAGCAGTGATCAGAAAGCGAAGATTCGTCGGGAGATTATAGTCAGCGATCTGTTGCGAGATCGTATCTAAGAGTTGTCGCCGACTAGCTCCATCGCCACTTTCGTCGAGAGCATCGATGACGATAACTAGTGGACCGATTGCGTGGAGCTGCTCACTAGGTTCGATGATGAACCTCTCAACTTGCTCCATTGGTGACGTTGATGTGCGAAGCGCTCGATTATCTTTCACGATCCCCCAGAGGGCGGACTTGTAGTGGGAATCGCGATCAGAGAGGTCGCGTGCAATTGTGCTGAAAAGATTTTGCGGGTTTCGCCTTGCGACATCACTAGTGGCAAAGCAATACGACGAGCCCAACCGCTGTTGCCCATCATACAGTCGGGCGATCGAGTGAGCAACCGCAGACTTGCCTGATCCAGCGACGCCTGTGAGGAGACACACTTTCGGGCCATCTTCATCAGGATTGTTGAGAATAACACAGAGGTCTTTGATGACGGACTCGCGCGTCCCTGGCAGGCATCCCTTCTCCCGCGTATACCTAGCGCCGAACGCATATGGCATGTCATTCAGGTCGATCGATTCCGCTATGTTCCAGCTCCGTGAACATCGGACCGCAGTCTCAACAATTCCAACCTACCGATGTGCTCCACTGCATTCATCATACGAACGACAGTGACCCCTGTCTGTAGTGTAACTCCTTCCAAGAATGCGGTCTTGAGTTCTTGGAACTTGTTCTCGTAACCCGTGATCATTGTATCAATATCAGATAACGTATATTTTACCGTCCGAATCCCTGGATGCGAAGTTCAGACAAGGGTGTTGTGAAGCCGACGACGACTGACAGAAGTTCTTTTGTTTGGCATATTCGGTAATGAAGTACCCACACTCCGTCACCTGCTGGATCAGAACCGTGATAGTCTTGATGTGCGCCTCAATTGCCTTCAAGGGTTCTGCGTCGTGAACGAATGCAAACACGTTACTCATCGTGCCTGCTAAGCGAATGATCCGATCGTCGTGATTTTTCTGGTTTACAAGCACCTGTGTGAAACATCTCCAGCAATCAGTGATAGTACGAATATCGAGCAATAGACACACCTGGTTCGCAGCTGATATAACGGACCAAGCCAGCGACGTATACGGGTGAATCTATGTCGCGTTCAGACCATGAGGGAGCCGAGACACTGAGGAACAAATACCTGCGCGATGTCGGCCACGATCTTGTTAAAGAGTGCCATCCTCTGCAACAGAATGCCCCACGTGGTCTCGAATGTCTGAACCTCGGTCACGACATTTGTCCCAGTATCCACCCCCGAACTCAGGAACCCGACGACTGTGGGTGCGGAGCCAAGTGGGCTGACCGTTTCGGTTGCTCTGGCGACGGCATCTGTAGCTTGACGTTCGTCTGCGCTGACGTTCCCACGTGGCTCAGCGGCCAACGAAAGCTTAATCGTAATCCCTGAGGAATCGGCCCCATCGGAGGCATCCTTGGTAAGAGTCTTATCAGAATCGTCTAGAGAGACCTTAGGAAATATCCTTCGGGGATGCTCAAGAGTGAAGACGATCTGATTCTGAGGAAATACTACTATGATACAGGCTTGTATATATACTATAGGATGTATGCTGACTAATGATGAGTAAATGATCGGAGAAGGATGTGGACTGTTCTATGGGATTCTGAAGTGTTCTGTGATTGATGGGAATGGTGAAAAAAAGAGAAGAAAGGAAGAGTTCTGACATTACCCCCCTTTTAAGGGTCGAAGTCCCTTTCGACTATTTTACCTTCTAAATATGGAGTGTCTGTGAGAGGAGTATCGAAGACATAATTTCGTAAACGATCCATGTTCTCGCGGAATGAGAGGAAATCGGGGTCAAGGAACATTGGTGAAGGAGTTGGGAGAGGGAGATTGAGACACGTAGGACAAGAACATGGAGAGTCGGCATCTGCGAAACGTACTCTCATGGTTCGTTTTGGTCTAGGAGCTGTCGGGTGAAGGCGATGGAAGTCTTTAATAGCATCGGAAGCGTTGTCTAGTTCCGACGCTTTCTTCCATTCATTTTCTTCACGAGGGAATCCTTTCCAATGAACGAGGTATTCTATGTTTCCTCTTCGTTCACGAGAGTCGACTATGTTTTCGATCTCTTGTTCTTCTCCTTGTGGTTGTACGATTGGTGGTGGAGGTGGTGGTTTCTTTTGCGAGGGGAATTCTCCTTTGTGATATGGATGGAGAAGGCACTCGTTAAAGACAGGATGGATTCCTCGCCATCTGGGATCTAGTTTGAGCTTATAGGCTCCTTTTCCGACTTTCGCTACGACTTTGAAAGGACCGTATCGTTTGTTGTCTAATTTTCGCAATGGACAATCTGAACGAATGTTGGTGGACTCGAGTAATACAAGATCTCCCGGTTGGTATTCTTGTGGTGGTTGAGTTCCTCGGTCATGATACTTTTTCATGTCGTTTGCAGCGTGTTGGAGAGCTTCTTTTGCTCGCGCGTGACTTTCCTTCATTTCTTTGACGAATACGGATGCTTCTTCGTTTCCATTTCTTGCGACTGACCTCTGGGTTGTGTTAATCCAAGGGGTTTGCCTGTAGTTGAGCAAGAATGGGGATGTTTTCATCGCAGAAGAAACTTTTGAGTTGTGTGCGAATTCGGCAAGGGGGAGCCATTCCACCCAATCGGATTGTCGATGATTGATGTAAATCCGAAGGTATTGTTCGACTAGGGCATTGAATCGTTCTGATTGCCCGTCAGTTTGGGGGTGGTAAGCTGTGGAAGGATTCCCTTGGATTTGCAACAACTCCTGTAATGCTGTCATGAAGGATGAAACGAATTGTGGTCCTTGATCGCTGATGATTTTCTTTGGGGTGCCGTGAAGTTTGAATATGTGGTCTCAATATATTTTGGCAACACCCGCGGAAGTAATCGTCGTTGAAATTGGGAAGAAGTGTACCATTTTGGAGAACGTGTCGACTATGGTGAGGACGGCATCTTTGCCATTCAACTCTGGGAGTGGACCAATGAGATCAATTGATATTACTTCCCATGGTCCGTCGGCAGGTTCGTTGGGATGTAGCTGTGTTCGTTTCGCTTTGGTTTTAACTTTTTGACAGATGTCGCAACCAGAGACGTAACAAGTCACATCTTTCTTCATCGAGGGCCAATAATACCTTGTTTGAATCAAATCTGTTGTTCTTCGTGTGCCAGGGTGTCCTGATAGTGGGTGGTCATGATTTTGGACGATGATTGCTTCTCGAAGGGATGGTTCCATGGGGACATAAAGGGTGTTTCTCCAGTGGATTAATCCATCTTTGAGTTTCCATGGCGAATCACTCTTTTTGACTCCTTCGATTGCAAATTTCTCAGCGTGCAATTGGAGATTTTTGATTCATTCTTCGAATGCGATAGAGCGCACAGCAGCTCCCTCGTCATTCGAGAATTTCTTTGGACTCAGCACGGTAATCTCTTTGTTATCCTTCGTTTCGACGTCGAAGTCTGGTCGTCGAGATAGTGGATCGGCTGGATTTGTTTTTCCTGACCGATGTTTGATCACGAAGTGGTACTCTTGGAGGAGCTGATTCCATCGTGCTTGTCGTCGAGATAGATCTTGGGGTCGTTTGAAGTATTCGAGGTTTTTGTGGTCAGTCAAGATCTCAAACTTGTGTTTGGCATCGAGTAGATAGTGGCGCCATTCTTTTAGTGCGAATATTATGGCTGCCATTTCGAGATCTGCTGCATGATAATTCCTTTCTGCTTCATTTAGCGACCGCGATATGAACGCGACTGGATGCCATCGGCCTTCTTTTTCTTGGAAGAGTACGGCTCCTATGCCGATTCCTGATCCATCTGTTTCAAGATGGAACGGTTTGTCGTTTTCGGGCATAATAAGTGCAGGAGCGGTTGTGATGGTCTCTTTTAGAAGTTCGTAGGCTTTTTGGCATTCCTCCGACCATTTAAACTCTACTTTTTCTGATGTGAGGGCATTGAGTGGTCGAGCGATCTTGGCGAAATCCTTTACGAATCTCCGATAGAAGTTGAGGAATCCGAGGAATCCTCTGACCTCTTTCTTCGATTTTGGGACTGGCCAGTCGGTCACGCCTTTAATCTTCGTGGGATCCATTCGCAACTTCTGGTGTGATACGAGGAGTCCGAGGTATTCGACTTCGTCGACTTCAAAGTTGCATTTTGTGTGTCGTAGACTCAGTTTATTGTCTCGGAGGATTTGGAGTACTTCTCGTACAATTTGGCGATGTTGCTCGAGGGATTCCGTGAAGATCAGGATATCGTCCATGTATACGACCACATTTCCTTGATTGATCAGATCTCGGAATATGTGATTCATCATCGTCTGGAAGGTTGCCGGGGAGTTTGTCAATCCAAAGAACATTACAAGAGGTTCAAAGAGTCCTCTGTTGGTTCGGAAAGCTGCTTTCCATTCGTCTCCCTCTTTCATCCGTATGTTATTGTATCCCCATCGAATGTCAAGCTTGGTGAAGTGTTTTGCTCCTTTGAGCTTGTCTATCAATTCAGCAATGAGGGGGAGAGAATATCGATTTTTGACAGTGATGGCGTTTAATTTTCGATAATCCTGAACGGGACGAAGTCTTCCATCCTTCTTTTTGATGAAGAAGAAGGCGGATGCGAATGGGGATTTAGAGGGGCGAATTCTTCCAGATGTGAGATTTTCTTCGAGGAAAGTGTCCAGTTCTTTTTGTTCGTCAACGGTGAGATTGTAAGTCTTACAGTCGACTTGATGATCGCCTGGGAGTAGTTCGACTACATGGTCCCACGGTCGAGACGGGGGCAATTCATCGAATGTTTCTTTGGCGAACACGTCTCTGAATGGATGATAAGCTTCTGGAACTACGTCCTCGAAGGTTTTAAGGTGTTTTTCTTTTTGTGCTTCGATCGCAAGATCTTGTGCGACGCCTTGTGACATGAGGTAATCAAGGGCTTCGATTTTGAAGATGCGATCACCCTTCTTCCAAGATTGACGATACTCCGAATCGTCGTCATCATCCTCGGTAGGAACAAGATCGGGGATGTGATCTTCGCACGAGAAAGAAATGGATTGCGAGGCCCAATCAATCGTCGGATTGTGACGTTCGAGCCAGTCGTAACCCAAGAACAACGGGTGCGTTCCTAGGTCAGTCACCGCAAGAGAGATTTTCTCGACATGGTCCTGGATGGAAAGTTCCACCAGAACAAAGTCGGTAATTGCGCCTCTGGAGTTAGGGGTTCCGTCGGCATTGTACACAGGGATAGGACGGGGGAGTTTGTGAGTTGGGAAGTTGTTCCGCTTCACAAAGGATGCATCAATTGTTGACCCGGTGCAGCCAGAGTCGATAAGTGCGTCAGCTTCGACTGTTCTCCCATTGTCCAATAGCATTCCGATGTGTATAGTTAATGAGCGGTCGTCCTTTTTCGAGATTTTCTTATATCGTGGCTTGTTTTGCAACTCGCGCAACGATAGGTGGGCCTCGATAGGGGACATGCCACTAATCTCAGTGATCAGCTGAGGTGTGACTTCCGCTGCTCTTGTGTCGTGAACGAACGATCGGAGATGAGCGAGTGCTCTCTTCTCGTCCGTGTTCTGACAGACTTGTTGAATCCATTGTGTCGACCATGGATCCACTGTATTTAACCATGAGGAACGCTTGTTCCTTTTCTCTACCGATTGACTTTCGGTACCCTTTTCTTTGACCAGAGGTATAACTGGTGTATCTTTCTTTGCCTTTTTGGGGCGTTGTAGTATAGTTGGTGGAGGGCGCTCAGCAGCCTCATCACACGCGGACTCAGTCGGTTCTTCAACTTGTAATACGGAAAATTGGTTCGTCAATGACTTAGGTACGGTACAAGATGAAGTATTGTTCGTAGAAATAGACGACTGTGCTACTCTACGTTGGGAAAATCCTTTTTAGTGACTTCTGCCACTTTCTCTGCCAACTCGCGATGGGTTTCGTATTCTATTGTATGTCCATTTACCTCCACCGTGCGGACTTGTCGGGGGCGTGGTTTGAAGTGGGTTGGACAAGGCCAGGCTTGGTCTTTCCCTTCTTTCACGCAGCTAATGCACTTCCCTTGTGCCCGCAGTTTCCCGATGTCCATTGGAGCACCCACTCCTGGAAAGGTTCCCATAGCATTTGGATGATATTGTTGAGGCGCAGCCTTTGCAGCTGGAACTGGTGCTGGCGCCTGTGGGCGGGATGATTGTTGGGGGCGGTGAGGGATCCAATTCGTCGTGTGGAGGGAGGACTTCTTCGCGTCATTGAGGGTTCGAAGGGAGTATTCAGCACGGATGAGTTCTTTCTCCCAGACTCGTACATCGTGCTCATCCACGATGCCGGGGATCTGGTTGATGATGAATTCGACGTACTTGAATTGGACGCCGTTCCTCGCGATTTCGGTGAGGTGAACCCCATGAGACTGGATATTCCATTTCGCCTCGACGATGAGAGTAGACATTTTGATGAAGAAGTCTTCTATCGTCTCATTGGCCGTTTGCTTCAACGTTTGCAGCTTCCGTTCTGCGTCTTGTTGTAACGACTTCGGTTGGAACATCTCTACTAGAGTGTCCCAGAATTGGGCGAAGGGGTATTGATCCAGGTGTTCCTCGTTCTGGATTACGAACAAATCAGCGAATCGTCCTGCCGCATTGTTTCCAGTAAGAAACGATAAGACGATAGTAATCTTTTGCTGATCGTCTGGGGTTCCCTCTTCGAATGACCTCAGGTACATCCTCATTGTACGGGCCCATTGCACGAACGTCTCTTTGTTGCCATTGTAATAGGCGGGCTTTGGCAGGCGATTCTTCCCTAAGCGTCCGCCAGAGGAAGGAAGATGTACTCGGGGGCGGGGTGCGTGAATAGAGTCGTATACCCCCTCCTGCGCTTGGCGCTCTGCTGCCAGTGGCATTCGGGGAGTGGATTCTGATGGGAGTGGACGGCTCGAGCTCCTCTGTAATCTCAATGTGGGTTTTGTGTAGGAAGGGGGCTGGAGACTGGGCAGCATGTCTACAGCGTTGTAAGGTATCGGTGGTGCTGGGCCAGCCCCACGTGGAGAGATCAGATAGTTCGTTGTCCATTCTGCGTATTGGTCGAAAAATACAGTTATTTGCTGCTTGATGAGAGCAGCCACAGTCTCTGGTGTCTCGCTCCTGTCTATGTATGGAACGTGTCTCGTAGTCACATTCGGAACCGTCTGCTGGGAAGTCGAAGTACCAGCGACCGGAGTCTCCGGAAGATGAATTTGATATGGATTTACGGATGGGGGGCGAGAATCTTCGAGATGGGATCGGAATGGAGGGATAGATTGAATTGCCTGGGGCGCATGGATCGTCGCCAGGGTCGTTGCTGCCAAGATTGACACCGCTTGCGAGGTAGGTCGGGACGTCATTATAGTACAATGGGATGTGGATGAGGTTGGAAATGGTGGCGACTAGTTTGGGAGGTTATTTCGGTTGACGATTCGTTGCCAGGCCACAAAATGTTCTCTACGGATGATGAAGGAGTCGAAGGAGGCGATATAATGCCAGCCGTGACGATGGGGACTGTGGATAGCGAGTTCTCGAAGCTTTGTGAGCCTTTCGATCTCGATGGGAGTAATGGGATATGCAGAGTAGGGGAGGTGGATATCAGGGTACTCGTCAAGAGACCACTGGGCTCGTTCGAGGGCTTCGGAAAGGGTAGGTCGGGCGAAGGTTGCCTTGACTTGTTGGGACGCGATGACCGAGCTCCTGGTTACTCGTCTAGTAGACGT
>JBBPQP010000583.1:0-21404 GCA_038092555.1 Boletus subgraveolens
ATCTAGAGCAAATTTTTCTGCGACGAGACCGTATACCTCGTCTTCACTGAGATTGCCCTTCTCGTACTCGAACCAAGTAGAAGAGCGTAGAATGGAGTGTAGCGTTTTAGGTGAGATGGAAGTGCCAGTGTTGGCTGACCAAGTGAATAAGACATCACCGAGGTCGAATATTACATTATCGATCTGGCGATCATGGGTGGTAAGAGGAAGGAACTTTGCTTCCAAGGGAGGGGGAGTCCCGATGGAGGACACGGAGGTCGGTGACAGAGGGGATAAGATGGGCGATGCCTCGACGGATTCTGGGGGGGAATGTTCGGGTGAGGTAACCATAGCTGAGTCTGATTGAGTGAGTGAGATATGCTCGACGATACGAGATGGGATGGGGGTTCTCGACTTATATATGAAAGAAAAAGATTCTGCACCCCATAATGGGCTCCATAGTGATAGTCTCCCGAAACCAAACCTAAAACTTTGAGATCAGAAGCCGCGCTCTGTTCATACAGACCGATCAGTGCGGACCTGACCATACCGGCTTCTGACATGATCCCTAAATGATGGTCACTGCTTGTACTAACAAGCGGCAGGCCTATCAGCACCTCAGGCCGATGATACGCTCACATGACATCATAAAACCCCCCTTCCACCGCCGTTGAATCGTCTGTAATCTCATAGTGACGGCATGTAGCAGGTGAGGAGGTGATGAGGTAAGTAAACACACTCGATACTCTACTAGCGTGCACTAGTGCCCCGTGGTTGACCCCTCGGAGTATGGGTTACTAGAGAGTATGGGATCTGTCAGGGGTGCCACTCCAAGGAAAGGGAGGCGGGGATACTTTAGATGTGGCGTGTACTATGTGTTGCCGGGAGGTCGGAGTCGGTTGTAAAACACGGGGCGACATCGGCCCATCTACAGAACAGCTGAAATGAACGCTAAGGTCGGGAGAGGTTTCATGACTTACGCGGGGTTGCGATCGGCGTTTGTCTGCCCCGGACCTGTTACCGCGATTCCGAAGCAGCATTATGGTGCATTACTACAGCACTGACCAAGTTCCGACACCCACAGCCCGTACGAGAATATGCAAGCTCACTCTTTCTCATAAATTGGACCCGATTCCTGCATGCAGCGCAAAAATTATCTCTGGGATCCCGATGTGCAACTTGAAACTCCCAGACCCTCGGACGAACCGGGCAGAAATTCATTGCTGATGGCCTGTGAAAGCGTGCCTGAGAACTAATTCAAATGGTGCAGCTTGCTATGCTGTATCGTTGCCGGAACATTTTATCGCAAAAACCGGTGTGATCGTCGTTCTGGTCAGGGTCTCGATGATAGTGCGATGGCAGAATTGGAACCGGCTTCGGAGTCATTCAGAACCGAACCCCAGGGGATCACAACGTAATATCAAGGATCATCGTGAACGTTCCACACTCGGGCCTAGTCTGTCCTGTCGGGCCGGACCTTGGAAAAAATTCGAGATCAGAAGACAGTCGGTGTCAACCTTACTAGTACCAGCATCGCTCCATAACGAGTTGGGATCAAACCACCTCCAAACATTCAAGCCGTTGTATCATTTGAATCGGGGGCATCGGACCTCTCGATCGAATTGGCGATTCGGGAATGCCACTGATTCACCGTAATTGGACCGCCCCTAACGATGGAAGTCGTCGAGGTTGAAACATTGAGATCTTGAAGCGTCAGTGCACTCAACTGAAATTGTATTACAGAAAACAAACAAAAAGACGAGGAAAAAAAAAACAAAGAGGAAAGAGGAAAGAGGAAAGAAAGAACCGAATGCAATACCAGACGCGCGTCTCATCGCTCCTCATTCGCCTTGCCATTTCAGCAGCAGCACCCTCCCTCGGTCTACCAACTGGTTTGCACAACGAAATGGTACCGAGGAAACCCTATCCGCCTTGCTGGAAGAAATCACGGAGACCTCGTTGATCATCTTTCACGATTGGTCCCTAATTCAAGTTGGCAGGACTATCACTCAATGGAATGTCGACAAAGCTAGATATATTACCCTGCGTAGAGATCTGAAATACACAGAAGGATGGCCCCAAGAGAACGACGCATCAGAGCCAATTCTTGACTTCGTCCAGTCGAGTGTTCGGTATCGAGTTGATATGGGGAGGCGCTTTCGTAAAGTCTTTGAAAATGAGGACCAGATCAAACTGTTTGAGGGAGAAATTGGTCACGTTCCATAGATGCGATTTCGATCTCGTTGGGAGTGACAACGAGGAAAGAAGGGTCAATGAGGGGGATCTCAACCTCGACAGTTTCTCCGGTCTGTTCACGATCCAGTCAAGGTCCGATATATAACAACTCAGTCCAGCGTACCGAAGTTGAAGCGGCCTCAGCGATTCGGTCCGCAAAGAGCTTAACCCCCTTGTTAAGCATCTGCCTTCGTTTGCGTTCTTGTTGTTCCATCTCGATCTCATCCTCGCCACCGTAACGGTACTTCCGCTTCTCGTCAAACTGAACATCATGAAATATAAGTCTACATCGAATTGCTCAGTGAGACCAACACCACGCGCTCCACCCCACATTACCTCGTCGGCTGCTTCCACCTCGAAGTGACGGCCTCGTGGTCCTTCTCCGCAGCCTTGCACCCATCCTCAACTCCGCTGCCAACACGAGCTGGCTCATCCACGCGTGATACGCGGAGTGGATTACTGCAGCGGATCGTATGCCATTAGATCGCATAAGTACCAAGATCGACTCTAGAATGTCGATCCAGAATCCGGTGCCTTGGGGTTCTCAGGGAGGCATCCCGACGTTGACGACCTCCAAGATGCATTTGTTCCCGCATTGGTGTGAGTGAGTGTTGTACGTGTGTAGGGCAGCTCATACCTGATCTTGATCGATCGTGGTTGTGAGCCTGGGATGTGTCGACGGTACCAATCGACTTACCACATACGACCACGTCCACACCTGGACTTAAACTTGATCATGAACATGCGACATCCTTCTCCATACATTTATGTCCGCAATGTACAAGGTCCAGGATAACCCTGATACGCCACGTTTGCTTCGTATCCACATCACAGAAGTGCTGTTGTCAATAGGCCCCCCTAGACGTTTGCAGCGAATGACACACGTAACTACAGGCCATGCTGAGCTTTAACAATAACATGAAAAATAGCGCCTTTTCTCGATTGCATTGATAGAAGCCATCTGATGCAAATACAACGAATTGATCTTCCTCGCATTTCGTAGCGCGTGTTGGATCGTCTCAGAAGGTGGCTCTGCGAAAACGTTCTGCCTTGGAACTCAAAGCCCGTGAAGCAATGTGTGACCTACCTTGACTCGCTACCCTCGCGTCGAAAGTACGGCGGTCGACAATTTGGTCTCTGTACTGTTCCTGGTCTGGAATTTCTTGGAGAAGCTCGCCGATGGAAGGTCGCTCCTCTAGACATGGGATCGTCAGCTTGTCATCGGGCGGCGCAGCTTTTGTGCGGCCTTTGGTTGACTGGGATGTGGTCCCTGGCGGTAGCTTGCAGAAAGGTAACCAGATCTTCGCCTACAAGCATGCGACAAGAAGTCAGCAGAAACATCCCGAACAAAGTGTGTTAAATAATTAACCTACTTGTTGACAACACACGTGAATCGCTCATCACGGTGTTCGATCAGTTCCTTCGTCTGAGCAGGTGTCATAGCCAGCGGAAGCAAAAGCCTGGTACTGCAGAATGGCATCGCCATCATCATACACAGCATCTGCGAGCATTAATATCAAACCTACCTAGATTGCCCCTTCTTCCCCCTTGAATTCCCCGCAAACTCAAGCAGTAGAACGTGCCCCTCTTTTTCCACGCCAGGAAGCTGGGACGAAGGTGTGGAAGAGTCGGGACTCCGGCGTCGTCCGCCGTGTTACTACTGGGAAGCGTTTCGGTATATGTGCATAGCTCATTGTGTGGCATGTACGCAAATTTGATGAGATCGGGGAGGAGCGTTCTGGGTGCGAGCCAGTGGGAATGGACATGAAAATTGACGTAACACTTCAGTTCGGCGGCTGTAGCGAGACCGATTTGTCTGTTGGGGTCGGGTATGTCAGCCGGATGTAGGTAGGCAGCCGATACACATTGGACCTTTTCAGCACTGCGGCCCTGTACGGAGGAATGTATCCCTGGAAAGGTGGTCGCCAAATGCTTTTGCGGGCGGTCGACCTATAGGTGTACGAGGATACAAAGAAGCCCGTCACGTGGCAGGGGGCACGAGGAAAATGCAGGTCCCCAGGCCGTGCTAGCGTGATCGCCGACACCCACTTGTCACACATAGGAGCATATAATTTGCATCCGTAAAGAAGGAACAATTCTACGACTTTCCCGTACCACGAAGCGAATAATGATCAGTGCTACGTCTCACATTGAGTCCATCGAAGGAAAAGGGGCCATCATTTCACCCAGTTAGGTAATGCGCAGTGTTCGCCGGTGGCGCAGCATTTTCGCATTTTCTCGCCCACACCACGGCCCGTGGTGACTATCGCTGTTCAGCTCCACCTCTCAAGTTATCGCTCCGGTGCTTCACTCATCACTCAGCTTTCTTAACCACTCCCGCAATGAAGGCTGCCTTTAAGAAGCAAATTGTACGCCTCCAATCCCCCATCGCCAGGAGAGACTCGTCTCCGGCACTTGCTCAGCATGCAGAGGTACCCAATATGCAACCCAACACAATCCCCAAGGGCTTGAACATTCTTCCGACTCAAGCCAATGACACCGACGCTCCCACGGTCGAGACACGGCACACAGATTCAGATGTGCCTGATGTCACAGGCCCCGTCTCTCTTGAGCCACGCTCCGACAACTCGAGTGTTGCCAACACGCAGACGAAAGCTTCGGATGTTGCTCACTTCATGCAGGACGTTGACCCGGACCTTATGGAGAAATTTGGAAGATTCAGAATTCTCATCATCAGGAGGACGAATGCCAGCAAGACAAAAAACCTCATCACAAAGCATGCAAATACAAATTTCCTCAAGAAGTGGATCCATGCCATATGGTGGATGGATGTACTGTGTTGGGTTCTAACTACTACTTTAATATGGGCAGGTACTGCATCCCAATGGATCAATTCCATTGTGCTGTCAGTGTTGCAGATGAAAGGTTTTTTTGGTGAATGTGACACTAGGCATGGTGATGAATTCTTGTTGATGATGTGTTCTGAGCTGATTGGTTTGGGTGCTAGTGCCAGTTGTGGTGCTATTCACTAAATGTGATGCTCAAAACACAGGCATTCCAGCTTGAAGGCCTATCACTGTCTCTAGAAGATCAACTTGTGAGGCAAGGCAAGTATGCTGAAGATTTTTCTAAGAGAAATATGTGGAGGGATCTGTGCAAGATGGAATTTTGTCCACAGGGATTTGTAAAACAGGAAAGTTTGTACATGGATGCTCTCATCTCAATTCTATCCTATTGAGTATATTACCAGAGATAGATATGTACATCTGATGCAGAATGTAAGATATTGTTGGAACAAACTGCAGCTGCATTGAATGACACATCATTGCAGATATCATTGGTTACAGCACAAGAAAAGAATATTCTCCTACTGTATGCACTGAGTATGCAGTCAGACAGTGAGTAATGCAGTTTGTGGATGTAAATATATATATATACATATTGATGCCATAATGTGTCTTGGTACCTTATGCTACTGATAACAAGCACACTGAAAAGGATGATCTGGATGAGGCTTTGCAAAGTTGGTTTCCATGTACATAGGTAAGATTTTGAGTTAGCATAATTATTTTTTCAGATGAAAAAAATGATTATACATTTGAATGATATTGGTGGATGGTTAGGTGGCTATGATGACATAAAGCTATAAAAGAGCTAACTAAATGTTTGTTTTATCTTGTCCATGAAGAAAGCATGTGATATATTATGCATTAAGGTCATGATAAGGTTATATGCCTTATCATATTGATAGCAAGCAAGTGGTGTATCAAAACAAAAAATTTATTCTAACCAATTCTACTACTTATGCATTAATAGCAGGTGAGCAATCTGATGAAGACTTGAAAAAGCAAGAGTTGCTGACAAATGTATGTGTATTAATGTTTTGAATTCAAAGGGTGTAAGTTGTACAGGAATACATGCAAGTCAACATCTTACAAATGTATTTTTTGGTACCACTGCTGTTTTTTTTACAATCAGGCAGAAAAATAGGGGAATATTTTCTTTTTAGACTATGTAGACTGGTTGCAATTGGTTTGCAACCTGTGTTTTTAATATTCAAAACCAAGGCAACTGGCAACTGGAGTTTAGTTGCAACCAATCTTGTTCATTCCAGTTGCCAATCCTTTAAAAGCTGTACAAGTGAACATTTAAACACTACTGGTAACTCCAATGATACAGCCTGATCACAGATTAAGGGAAAATGAGACAATGCAAGAAACCATTGCCTAGGAGACAAATAGAGCAATCCTATATGGGAGGGTCTTCAAAGCAAAGAAAATTATCTATATATGTAAGGGTAAGCATTTGAATGGAAACAGAAGAACATATCATGTGGCATGTAGATAAGATCATAGGGAAATGAAGGAATAGGATATAAAGGAAAATCTGTAACAGGCATATTATTGCTCACCACACAAGTTCACAGCTACTCAAATAACCATCCACATCCAAGTGGTGAAATAGATGAGGCCCCCTCATATTGGAACATTATCTCCAAATCCTTACAACCAACTTGAACACCACTCTAAGTAATACACCAACATTTCCTGACCTCTTGACCAATGTCACCTGCTATGAAATTGTGTTAGTATGTGAAAAGCTATATCACTTTACTACCTACACAAATGGTACTGCGATATTACATTCATGATAAGCTTCACTTTTTCATTCATATCAGTTGCAACAGAGTATTTGGCAAAGAGCTTGTCCTTATGCAGTGTCTTGGATACCTGAGCAGATATCCTAGATGCCTTATACCTTTGGATTGCCAAGGAAAAGGGGTCTTCAGATTTGTTTTGGACCAGAGTAAAGGAATATTGAAGAAATAGCAAATAGTCTATTAAAAAAGGTATGTATGAAAGTTATCAACATCCAAAATTAATTAACTTACTGATGCCCCCTTCAAGAATCATTTCTGTCTTTGTTTCGGCTAGTTTTTTGGTCTGGAATACATGTAAAATTGGTATGATAAACATATTTCCAAGAATACACATGCCATGAACTTTGACATTATTCTTTGAAAAGAGCTCTGAAAAACATGATATTATGTTAGTAAATATATAATGTATCAAATGATACAGGATTCACTTTGTCAGACTGAGGGCTGGTGACAATCTAGATGATATTAATTGTAATACATAGTCCTTGAAAATAAAAAAACTAACTTTCTATTCAAATTATAAACAACAATATAGAAATTATTATAGAAATACCTTACCTGCTAAATGTCAAAGGATAAATGTAAATGACACAATAATAGCATCATAGAATATCACTTACATCCTGAAAGTATATTAACTCATAGTAGAAGTACAATTTTTAGAAGTAGTGAGATAATACTTACCAGCTACATATAATTCAAGAAATAATAAAATTATTCCATATTTGACCATGAAATGACAAGTTTAATGAGCAAAATATAACATCTGTCCATTGCAAAATAAGGTCACTTACATCCTATTTTGCACAAAGCATTGGGGAAAGGTATGTGTATATTAGTAATTCATGTGCCAATCCATGTCATATCATTACCTGCTGTGAAAATGAATGTCAATGTTAACTGATAAATTACATTCTTGCTGTTATTTGAAATTAAAGGACTTACTTGCTATCAAGAGGAGAATAATAGAATGAATGGACATGAATCAATTAGTAAGATATATTTTGTTGTGCATATGAAAGCACTTACAAACTAGTAGTGGAATAGTTATAAAAGCAAAAAGAATACATAAGCAACATTCTCATTTCAAAACCACATCAAACCACTTACTTGCTATGTATGAATAAGAGAGCAGGAGAAGGGATGCTAATCAGCAGCATTCTCTTTAATCCACATCAGACAACTTACAGCCTATCAATGAAAGAGGATAAGGAGGCATGCTGATCAGCAGGATTCTCACTTAAAATCTAAATCAGATCACTTACAGCCTATTGATGGAAGAATAGGAGATATGCTGATTAACACCATCATCACTTCAGATCTGCATCCAACCACTTACAGCCTATCAATGGAAGAAAAAGAGAAAGCATGCTAATCAGTAGTATTCTTATTTCAAATGCATGTCAAACAATTTACAGGCTATCAATGGAAGAGCAGAAGGTATGTTGATCAGCAGCAGTGTCATTTCAAATCCATATCAAATCACTTACTTCCTATAAATGGGAGCATAAGAGGAGGGATGCTGATCAGCAATATTCTCATTTCAAATACACATCAGACCACTTACATCCTATCAATGGGAGAATAGAAGGTATGCTGATTAGCAGTATTTTCAAATACACATCAGACCACATACTCCCTGTTAATGGGAAAGCAGAAGGAGGCATGTTGATTAGTAACATTCTTATTTCATATCCACATCAAAACACTTACTCCCTATCAATGGGACAACAGGAGCCATGTAAATAAGCAGTATTTCCATTTAAAATTTATACCATATTAGATCACTTACATGCTATCAATAGAAAAGCAGGAGGTGTGTTGGTCAGCAGCTTTTCATTTTAAATCCATACCAGACCACTTACTTGCTATGAATGGAAGAACAGGAGATGATATGCTGATCAGCAGTTTTCTCATTTCAGATGCATGCCACCACACCACTTACAAACTATGAATGGGGAAGTAAGAGAAGGCATGGTAATCAGCAGCATTCTTGCTTCAAATCCACATTAGATGGCTTACAGCCTATTAATGAGAAAGTAAGAGAAGGTATGCTGATTAGCAGCATTCTTATTTCAAAATTCAAATCCACATCAAACCACTTACAGCCTATCAATGAATAAGTAGAAGGATGCATGCAACATGCTGATCAGCATCATTCTCACTCCAAATCAGCATCAGATCACTTACAGCCTATCAATGGGAGAAAAGGAGGAGATACGCTGATCAGTAGGATTCTCATTTCAAATCTACATCAGACAACTTACAGGCTACAAATGAGAGAGTAAGACACATGTTGATCAGCATTCTTATTTCAAATCTATATCAGACCACTTACTCCCTATCCATAACAGTGCAGGAGGCATGTTGATCAGCAGCATTCTCATTTCAAATCCACATCAGACCACATACTCCCTGTCAATGGAAAAGCAGAAGGAGGCATGCCAATCAGCAGCATTCTTATCTCAAATATACATCAGATCACCTACAGCCTATCAATAGGGAAGCAAGAGAAGGCAGGTTGATCAATAGCATTATCATTTCAAATCCACATCAGATCACTTACATCCTATCAATGGAAAAGCAGCAGGAGGCATGCTGGTCAGCAGCATTCATGTTTCACATTCATATCAGACCACCTACAACCTTTCAATGGGAGAGCATAAGGGGGTGTGCTGATCAGCAGCATTCTCATTTCAAATCCACATCAGATCACTTACAAACTATGAATGAAAAAGCAGGAGAAGGTATGCTAATCAGCAACATTCTCATTTTGAATCCATATCAGACCACTTACTCGCTATGAATAGAAGAGCAGGAGCAGTCATGCTGATCAGTAGCATTCTATTTTCAAATCCATATCAGACCACTTACAAGCTATGAATGGGAAAGCAGGAGAAGACATGCTGATTAGTGGCATTCTATTTTCAAATCCACATTAGATTACTCACATGCTATCAATGGAAAGAAGGAGGAATGCTGATCAGCAGTATTCCCATTTCAAATTCACATACTTACTCCCTATCAATGGAAAAGTGGAAGAAGGCATGCTAGTTACCAGCATCTCATTGCAAATTTAAATCAGACCACTTACAAGCTATGAATGGAAAAGTAGAAGGGCCTGCTGATCAGTAGCATTCTTATTTCAAATTCATATCAGACCACTTACTCCCCCCTATCAATGGAACAGCAGAAAGAGGTATTCTGATCAACAGCATTTGTTTTAAATCCACATCAGACCACTTACTCCCTATCAATTGGAAAGTAGATGAAGGCATGCTGATCAGCAGCATTTCTATTTCAAATCCACATCAGACAACTTACAGGCTATCAATGGCAAAGTAGAAAGCATGCTGATCAGCAACACCCTTATTTCAAATCCACATCAGACTACTTACAGCCTATGAATAAGAGAATAGGATGGGGCTCCCAATCAGTAGCATTCTCTTCTCAAATCCACATCAAAATACTTACAAGCTATCAGTGGAAGAGCAGGAGGAGGGATGTTAATCAACAGCAATCCCATTTCAAATCCATATCAAACCACTCACTTGCTATGAATGGAAGAGCAGGAGAAGGCATGCTGATCAGAGCATTGTTATTTCAAATCCTTGTCAGACCACTTACATCCTATTAGTGGAAGGGCAGAAGGCATGCTAATTAGCAGTATTCTCTTTTCAAATGTACATCAGACCACTCACAACCTACCAGTGGAAAGCAGTAAAAGGCAGTTCATTAACAGTGTTCTGATTTTATATTGACATAGAATACTCACAATCTACCAATGGAAAGCAGTAGAAGGCAGTTCATTAATGGTGTTCTGATTTTATATTGACACAGAATACTCACAACCTACCAGTGGCAAGCAATAGCAGATAGTTCATTAACAGTGTTCTGATTTATATTGATGCAGAACACTCACCAGCTACCAATGAAAAACACAGCACAAGCTCATGATCAATAACTAGCCTTAATATGCACAATTGATCACCTACAAACTATTGTTAAAATAGCAATTGTCAAAATGAATACAATCTTGTCAATAACATTATTTTTTCATTCATATGCCACTTACTTTCTTTGTATCCAATGATGGTTGCAGAAATGGATTTGAAACTCTTAGTCTTGTCCTTCAGATGTAATTAGATCACCTACTCCCTATCATGTCATATGATACAAATATTAATCTGTTAGCTTACACTCTTTTTCACTACACTTCAGATTACTTACTGCCTGATAGTAACAAAAACAGCAGTGGCATCATAAAAGCCATTAATAGGATGCTGAGTTGCATATATTCCTATATGACCTACTCCCTTTGAATTCAAAACAATAATACACATAAATTTATCAATAACACCCTCATTCAAGTCTTCATCAGATTGCTCACCTGCTGTTAATGCACAAGCAATAGAATAGGTTATGATCAAATTTATTGTTTTGATATACCACTCACACACTATCAATATTATAAGGCATCTATGTAAGTTTTTCATAACTTCAATGCATAATATGTCACATACTTTCTTCATGGACAGAATATCACAATAAATCAGTTAGCTCTTTTACAACTCCACATTATGCTAATCACCTAACCATCCATCAATATCATTCAAGCATGTAACAAAATTTTCTTGAGTCAAATCTCACCTGTGTATGTGGAAACCAACTTCCCAGTGCCTCACCCAGATCACCAACTTTCTTGAGGGTCTTGACCTCAGCATAAGGCACCAAGGCACTTTATGATATCAACATATATTACATTAAAAACCTAATTCACTTACTGTCTTACTGCATACTCAACACATAGTAGAATATTCTTTTCCTGTGCTGTAATCAACAGCATCTGCAATGTTTTATCATTCAATGCAGCTGCAGTCTCTCCCAACAATCTGTTACATCCTATGTCAGATGTATCCATGTCTGGTAATACCATCAATGAAATACAACAGAGATGAGAGCATATATGTACAAACTTTCCAGTTTTACAAATCCCTGTGGAGGAAATTTCATCTTGCACAGATCCCCCCATATATTTCTCTTCTCAAACATTGCTTCAGCATACTCGCCCTGCTTCACAAGTTGCTTTTCTGGAGACAATGATAGGTCCCCAAGCTGGAATGCCTGTGTTATGAGAGCATCATACTTAGTGAACAGTACCACAACTGGCACTAGCATCCAAACCAATCAGCTCAGAACATATCATCAAAACAACAATTCATCACCATGTTTAGTATCACATTCACGAAAAAACCTTTTCTCTGCAACTGTGACAGCACGATGAAATTGATCCATTGGGATGCAGTACCTGCTCATATTAAAGTAGTAGTTAGAACCCAATGCAATATACCCACTCACCATATGGCATGGATCCGCTTCCCGAGGAAATTTGTATTTGCACGCTCTGTGATGAAGTTTTTCACCTCCTCGAACTCATCCGGACGGCCAGCCTCAAATCCGGCAGAGTCATGGAAAACAAATCTCTCGTTGCTTTTGAAGACCATATCATGATCGATGACATGGAGTCCACGCTGTGCAACGTAAGATGGCTTGCAAAGGCACTTGATGACATTCACGATAGCTATGACACTTACCTCCGTAGACCCCTCGACCACAAAATCAACCTGATCACACATCAACGGCATTAGCATCCAGCATATCCCAGCCTTTTCAAGTGTACCTTTACCCCCTGATCGTTGTAGATCTCCGGATCTTCCGTCGAGTTGCAGATTTTCTGAAGGATGGTCGTCTTGCCGGCATTCGCCCTGCCGATGACGACAATTCTAAATCGTCCAAATTTCTCCATAAGGTCCGGGTCGACATCTTGCATGTAGTCGCCAACACCCAAAGCTTTCGTCTGCACGTTGGCAGCACTCGAGTTGTCGGAGCGTGGTTCGAGAGAGATGGGGCCTGTGATCTCGGGCAAATCTGAATCTACGCGCTGGGTCTCGAGAGCGGGAGCATTGGTGTCATCGGCTTGAGTCGGAAGGGTGTTCGAGCCGCTGGGGATTGCGCTGGGTGGTATGTTGGGTACGTCTGAATGCTGGGCAGATGCAGGAGACGAGTCTCTACTGGCGATGTGGGATCGAGGACGCCTGATTCGTTTCCTAGAGGAGGCCTTCATTGCGGGAGTGGTTAAGAAAGCTGAAAGATGAGTGTAGCACGAGCGATGACTTGGGGGGTGGTGGACCCGAACAACGTTCTGAAACACGTTGTCCCGTGGGATTACAATGTGCTGTGGATGCTGCACCACTAACACCGTGCATTACCTAACTAGGTAAAGATGGCAGATTCCAAACTCAGGCCGCTATCATCGAATCATCAATCGATGCGAAAAACTCCCGGAGTGGGGTTATGCGGCTCGTGTGTCATTCTGGTGGTCAGATACAATCTCCCCCCGTGAACACATATCAAAGACGTACCAGTAACTTCCTCGCTTGATCAAATCTATTGCAGTGATTCCATTTGACGCCTATCGTGAACGTTACACGCGATCGTCCTCATGAGTGAGTCAGAGTGACCAGTAGAGACGAAAATGAGCCAACGTTAATCCCGCCGAGTCTCGGTGGAAAAACGAAAACCCCGCGTCTTCGAGCAGTTTGGGACACCCATTTTGGAATAGGCCAGGGCGCAGACCCTGAGTGTCCTTACATTTTGCCAGGTGTCCTCCAATCACAGCCCTCGAATAACCTGTAGTAGAGTCGTCAAGCGATAACACTTGCCAATCTGAAAAACTACCCGAGGGGGAGGGAGTCTCCCCGAGGAGATATAAAAGGGATACGTGCCGTAAGACACTTTGAGTGCAGATCGGCGCCTGGGACAAGGATGGATTTGATCAACGAACATATTGTAAACAGAGTGTTCCATTCTGAACGATTCTGAATATGTTCAGTTAACATATCCACATCTGGAATATGTGGGAACAATGTTTGCACATCAGATCCAAATACATATTCTTGCCTCAGGTGTAACGTGACTCGACAGCTTTTCAGATTTGAAGGACACTTCCAAATATGCGATGTTGGTGGACGATTGCGGGTCCCGCAAACTGGAGCTTACAAGATATCCTCCTGATGCATATCTAATATGTTAAATAATCCTACGACGAGACATGAGGGTCGGAAAGAAAAAAAAAGAAAAAAAGTCCCGCGGAGACAAACACAACGTTCACGATCGCAAAATCTACACTTTGTCTGTCCGTCCTAACACCACTCACACTAACTATCCAGTGACAACCCCAGCCTGCGCACTCCCGTTCCCATTCCCATTCCCGTCCCGGTTCTCCAGCATCCGATCAATCTCGGCCCTAATCTCCTTCAAGTTCGCCTTGAGCGTCTTGGCATCTTCAAACTTTCGATGCGCCATCGCTTCGCCAACAAACGACTCGAGGAGGGCTTCTTGTTCGAGGAGCGGTTGAAGCGCATGTGCGAGCTCCGAATCTGGATCCACGAGCGGGGTCACACCATCAGACGAGGAGGCCTGTTTCGTTGCCTTGGGAAGCGACTGGATGGGGAGCATTAGATCATGTAAGTCCAATACGAGCGAAGGCTTGCCTGGAGAGGAAACATGTTTTTTTGTAAGAACAGGTCTGCCCGCGTGCGAATCGCGAGCTGGACGCGATCTTGCGAGCTCCCGGGTGGACATGGGATTTTACGGATGCGTTTTGAGATGGCATCGTATGTGGCAAAATCGTCAAGGATACGTTTGCGGGCGGCGGTGGCATCTTTATTAGGCGGGGAATCCAAACTGGAAGTGGACTCTTAAGTTTCGGGAGTGGAATACGAGTACGGGCTCACTTGAGTGTCACTAGTAATTCCTGGAACAATGGAATTGCTTCCTCGATCTCTTTCTCG
Organism: Boletus subgraveolens; assembly: GCA_038092555.1. Classification (NCBI taxonomy): domain Eukaryota; kingdom Fungi; phylum Basidiomycota; class Agaricomycetes; order Boletales; family Boletaceae; genus Boletus; species Boletus subgraveolens. The sequence continues at coordinate 14,689 of JBBPQP010000583.1, forward strand.
ATATCGATAAATGCCTACAGCTTTGTTGAGTGGGAGACCATGGAAGGGACGTTCAGGAATACTGTACGTTGTACAACCGAACCGATGGTGGTATACGTGATACCTCCTGATAAAACTGCTCTCGTCTGCGACAGGCGTGAATGAACATGCATCTCCACAACGAGTGAAAGCGGCAGTGCGGGGATGAATGACTCACGAGAGGACAGGTTTGCAATCCCTACACACCCGTACCCCCTTCAAGAACTTGTCGTCATCTGCCAGTGTCTCATCCTCTTCTTTCTCCTTGCTGCTCCCCTTTCCGTTTCCCACTCTACTTGGCATTCTCTTGACGCCGTAATCAACGCCCTCGCTCACTTGCTCTATTTGTCGCGTCCTTGAATCTACAATGAACAACGTCGAGCACGGTTCGGGACGCTGTGGGTGTTTGATGGGGAGGGAACAAATGATTTGTCCGCAAAGACGGCAATGGTGCTTCCGGTTCGTCAGCGGGTGGAACGAAGCACTGATTCGGGTGAGGTAGGATAAGGTAGAGGGGGATTTGACTTACGTGCACAATGGACATTTAGAAACCACGGCGTCTTGTTGCCACGGTGCGATGCGTTGCTCAGCGGCTAAACAAGCAAAGGAGGATGAGAGGCGAAATGAAGAGAGGATGAAAGCATACCTCGGATGTCACCTTTTGGACCCTGCAATGCGTGTGATTGTACGACACCCTTCCAGATATCACTCGCATCCATGTTCTTTAGAGTTGCGAAATCGAAATCGAAAATGGAGGATCTCCTGCGCTCGACTGGAGGCTTTTGCGGCTGGTTTGATTCGACCGGTTGAAGGGGGAAATGAAGATGGATGAGTTTTTCGAGACGTCTTTCGAGTTTTGTGCGCTCGATACGCGTGGCATCATGCTTAGCTTTGCGTGCTTCTAAGAATTCGTCTGTACGGTGACGATATAGGCCTCTGGGCTGGAATCCAGGTCTGTATGGTACGGATGAGCGAAGGGGGGCGGATGGGAGAGGGGAATTAGACAAGGGTGGTGATGTTATCGGGGAAAGGGAGGGACTCGATGAAGCGGATGCGGGTGGGGGTTGTGGATGTACGGCCAAGGAAACAGAGCGAGATGGGGGCTGGCCTGAGGATTCGGAAGAGTTGGGAGTGTGGGATGGAGTTTGTCGATTTGGATGTGATTTGTCATCGGTGATGACAGAGTTGATGGATGGAACACGGCTGTGGAGGGGTGGAGAGTGGGGAGGCGGCGGGGAGAGGTCGAGGTGGCGGGTTATGGTGGATGAGGAAGAGGGAGCTCTGGACTGGGCTGCGGGGGGGCGGAGAGGGGAAGAAGGTAGCACCCGTGCGGGCTGCAGGCGCCGGAAAGTGGAAGACTTTCTCGGGGAGGAGATGGGTGGAAGCGGTGCGGAAGAGGAAGAGGGGGAAGGCGAGTCTGGCTGGTTGTAGTTTCCGTTGATAGTAGGCTCTGGCTGGGTGTCGGTGGGATGAACGAAATCGAGGATGGGTTTCTCTGTGACCCAGTCGTGGTGTGAAGACGGGGTAACTGTGCGAGAGTGACGCTTTGACTAGAGAAATGATGTGAGTGGGGAGAAGAGTGGTCTAGTTAATTACTTACCCTGTACGCCTGGTACGGGACAGTGCTCGCGTTGTTCTCCATGCAGGGACCCGAATGGAACTCGTCAGCAACAAGTGAGGTGTATACTATGGTCACGTGATGATCACATTGTAGTCCCCGATCATCATCATCATGTATCGGCCAGCGGTGCCCATTGCGACGGCTCAGCCCGTTACCGCCCTCGCGTTCGACCCCGTCTCTGACTCAATCTGGGCCGGTGACAACTCCGGAACCGTCTTCGCATTCCACTCGGTTCATGGCCTCCGCGGCGTCTCTTTCCCCGTCGGCGGCGACCTCCCCGTGAAGCATCTCGCCGTTGCCGACAACCACATCCGCGCACTCGGACTCGCTGGCCATGGCATCGGCGCATGGGCAAAGAGCGGCATCAACAAGTGGTACTTTCGGTGCGTCCCATCCATCTGCGCCCGCCCCGCCTAACCCCACCCAGCGCACCCCCTACCACCGTATCCGCAATGTCCCCCTCCTCCTTCTCCTCAAACATCCTCGCAGCAGCCACTACCGCACCCGACATCGTCTTGCTCAACGTAATGACAGGCGCCGTCCTCCGCCAGACACCCGTCCCCTCACACGTCACCCATCTTCACTTCTCACACTCCACCCTCATCTGCGCATCCGCCGATGGCTACATACGCACTCACGACCCCCGCACCGCAGCACGCAGAGAGAGTCCAGACAGCGCAGTTCTCGCCCACGCCAGCGGTGTCCAGGATCTCCAAGTAACCGGAAACTTTTTCTTCACCATCGGCTGGAGTTCAAGGTCCTTTCCGTCTTCTCTCCCTATCTCTCTTGCTCACTTCATCCAGACGCGGTCACGACTTTCCCGATCCCCTCGTCAAAGTCTACGACTTGCGCAACATGAGACCCCTTCCGCCGATCCCCTTCTCCGACGGTCCTGCATTTATCAACTTGCTTCCAAAGTATACATCCAGTCTCGTCGTCACCTCAACTCAAGGCCTCGTTAACGTCGTCGACGTGTCCAACACCAACTCCTCCGAGTTCTATCACGTATGTCTCCCATCCTCTCATCACCCCCTCTCACCCACCCATCTTCAAGCTCGACACCACTTCATACATCACATCTGCCGCCGTCTCATACAACGGCTCTTTCTTGGCCTTTGGCGACGCAGTGGGTACAATTCATCTCCTCACAGCAGCAGACGAATCCTCCGACCCCTTCTTCAACGGCTTTGAAGGCCAGCCAATCGAATGGGCAGACGTCCCGGAACCACTCCCTGAAATAAACTGGACAGAATCCACGTATGTCATTATTCTCGCTTTTTCTTTTCATCAGTCAACATACCACCCCCAAGTCCTCTCAACTCCATCGGTATGCCATATTATACGAGCTCCCTCCTCTCTTCTTGGACACCTCAATTCCTCTCTTCAACTAACCCCCCCTACCCACCCCCCGCCAAAATACCACCTCAGATCCTGTCGACGATGAAGATCAATGACAACGTTGCATACGCTGCTCTCCCAAAGGAGCTCAGAGGTCGTAGAAATCGCGTCATCGTTTCGAACACAAAGGATCAAGCCAGGTTCAGAAGTGGAAAAGGAAGACGGGACGACGACGACGACGACGTCAGTCCCTCCAACGTGCTTCCCAACGCTGCAACTCATCCATACCACAGGTCGAGCTGGAGCAGCTCACTCTCGACGATAGCATCGACGAAGTACCCCGCATGTATCGCAAAGTCGAGATCGAGTACTCCAAATTCGGTGTCGAAGACTTTGATTTCGGGTACATGGTTTGTGCATCCCTCCCTCCTCGGTCTCACGCCCTCCTATAGGTTCTACAACAAAACACCATATAGTGGTCTCGAAACCCACATCCTAAATTCGTACACGAACCCAATTTTACAAGTGATGCATTACACTCTTCCCATCAGAAAACTGGCCAGGTCCCATATCACGACCAACTGTCCACGAGAGCACTGCTTACTATGCGAGCTCGGCTTTGTTGTGCGCATGCTCGAGGACGCACACGGGACCAACTGTCAATCAAGCAACTTCTGCAAGACAGTCGGCGTTCTTGCTCAAGGTAAGATCCCTTTTCACCCTCTCCTAAATTTCTCGAGTAAAGACGTGCGATGAAAACAAGCCCAAAATCAACTCGAATTGATCGATTACGGTCGTGAACCTACCGAGGTCGATTACGCCCACATGATTCAGTCATTCCATCGTTTCCTCGTCGACCACCTCAGCTCGGAGGGCAACTCTTTCCCTCATAACCCCCGGATATTCCACCATCCTCCCTTGCACTCCGACTTCACTACCTTTCGGGCTGATACTCACCCCAACATAAACCCGTCCTTCTCACCCACAGCAGCCCCTGTGACACAATTATTGGGGATCGACGCAAAGAATATTATCGTCTGTCTGAGCTGCAAGGCTGTCAGGGAGAAGGAGAACATGACGCATGTCGTTGACATGATTTATCCGAGAAAGGTATCTCTCTCTCTTCTTGACCGGAGCACTGTTTATCGTCATCAAAACATCCAGCCGCTTCCGAACGAACCTCCGCTTCAAGCTTCCTTTGCCGATATTCTCCGTGCATCCATAATCCGCCAAATGACCCACAAAGCCACCTGTCAGACATGCAAACAATTCTCTACGTTTTCTTCCCGCCGCTCCATCCCGAGCGCCGATCTCCCGCCCATATTAGCAGTAAATGCGAGCGTATATAACGACGAAAATATGAGGTATTGGATGGATACGAGAACTGGGAGGTTCTTGACTCCGACGGTAGAGGTGAGAGGAGAGGTGGAGGGAATCGACGATCCCGAGAGCGTGACTTATGAGCTTCGGGTGCGTATATGCGATTGTTCGTGCATTGAATGTCTATGATCGATCCACTCGTGTCTAGGCTATCGTTTGTCAGATTATGACAAAAACAAAACACTCCCACTTGGTTGCGATCGTGAAGGGCAAGTCACACTGTGCACTTCCCTCTCTTTTCGCGTCTAATTTCATTTTAGTGCCCGAAGCGGAGAGCCAGCCACATCTCAAGGGACCTTGGTTCTTGTTCAACGATTTTGTAGTCCGCAACATTTCCGAGGATGAAGCATTGAGTTTCCCGAGCGCTTGGAAAGTATGTGCGCACTTTACTTGTTCCCTACTTCTTTTCACGGAAAACCAGGTCCCTGCTGTGTTGTATCTCGAACGAGACGATGTGCGCTTTCAACTCGACTTTAGTGGTCTCCCTGATGAGCTCGACCCCTCGATATTGAGTCGTGACACATCTATATCAGTGTATGTACTGAGGTTGTCTACCTCATCGTTTTACTGAATTGTCGAATGGACACGCGACGCAGCAATCGAGACAAGAGCTTGATCAAACACGAATGTTTACGCTTCGAGGAGTTGCCTAAACCTGGGACGTTGGTCGCTATCGATGCCGAGTTCGTGTCTATGCAACAGGTGGATTTACATTCGACTCGACTCGCTCATCTCCTCATGCGTGTTTCTATTTCGCAGGAGGAAACAGAGTACAGGTCTGACGGTACGAACCGTGTCATTCGCCCTGCTCGCCTCAGTCTTGCACGTGTCTCGGTCTTGCGAGGGGACGGTCCGAAAGAAGGCATTCCATTCATTGACGATCATATTCATACGAGTGAGGTTATCGTTGATTATCTGACCGAGTTCTCGGGCATCAAATGTGCGTTCCTTTTTTGTCTGCCTCCGCGTCGCGCTAACTTGAGCCTCCTTGGCACCGCTCGTAGTCGGAGACTTGGATCCGCACTTGTCAAGGCACACGTTGACGCCGCTGAAGCTTGTGTACAAGAAGCTACGATTGCTCGTCGATCGAGGATGCATATTTATCGGCCACGGACTCTCCAAGGATTTCCGGATTATCAGTCAGTTCCTAATTCATCCGTGATATTCCGAGGTTCACTCTAGACTACGCGACAGACATTTTCGTCCCGCCCGACCAAGTGATCGATACAGTCGACCTCTACTTCCTCCGTAACCGCCAACGCCGTCTCTCGCTCCGTTTCCTCTCCTGGTTCGTCCTCGGAGAGAACATTCAGACAGAGACGCACGACTCGATCGAGGATGCGCGCTCTGCACTGAGGTTGTTCAAGGCATACCACGAATTCGAGGAACGTGGGGTCTTTGATGACAAGTTGGACGAGTTGTATCGCGCTGGGAAGCAAAATGTACGTGGTCCCAGGGTGCTTGGTTTGTACTGACACTGACGCGTTGGGGACAAAGAACTGGAGACCTCCGCCGACGACGCCGACGGCGACATCCCCAGCTACGACGACAGCTTCCCCTAGCCACGTCTTTACCCAACCGACCTCGCTCTCGCCGCCATCCACGCCGTCTTCTCAGACGCCAGGACAGGGACAGGGACATGCGGCGCCGATGCAGATACAATCGTCGAGTGTGTCCCAGTTTAATATGCTCGCTGCGGCTGCGGCGGCGAGAAATTATGGGCATCAACAGGGACAGTTTCAGCCGATGCGGTTTGATGTGGGTGCGTTGAATGCGGCTGCGGCGGGGTATTTTGCGTCGTCGGATATGGGTTTGCTTGGTGCGTCGGGTTCGAACCAGGGGTCGGGTGCGGGTGCGGGTGCAAGCCCTGGTCCTAGTGGATGGAACAGACGGTAAAGGTCCAGCTCATCTCACTGGAACACTTGGGGAGAAAAAAAAAGGAACCGCGAACGCGGGACGATCGGTGTGGTATAGATTGGACGATACGATTTGCGAATGTATTCGAGTATATTTTTATTCATCATTTCTTGCTCTTTTTGTTTATTTATTTATTTACTCGTCGACTGTAGCAGCAACTTGGTGAATTCCACTCGTGTTGTATGCAACTTTTTTTTGGGAGGACGACATGAACAATGTATACAAGAACAAGCAGTATGTACACTACAGAGCACGCGTACGACGGTAGTTGTGGTTGATGTCATCCAGATTTCGATGACGACGACGACGAGGCTGCGACAGATGTCGTCGCGGTGCCGAGTACCGTCCAATCGATCGCGTCCCTGCCGTTGGCCCGTAACCACTCGTTGGCCTGTTTAAAGTGTCCGTTTCCGAGGAACCCGCGGTGGGCAGAGAGAGGGGA
>JBBPQP010000584.1:0-21401 GCA_038092555.1 Boletus subgraveolens
CACGTCCACGACACTGCCGGCATCAATCCACTTTATTCCAAATTACTTTCCTCATGTGCCCCTCGCCTCCAAAGAATTTTGATAGTCGGCGGGGCTTCAAAGTGGTCCTCGATGCTCTTTATTGGAAACACACCAGTCCTCCGTACACTGGAGCTCTCAGGATGCCCAATGCCATGGAACTCATTCAAGTCGAATGGTCTGACAACTCTCCATCTGAAAAAGGTTCCCGAGTCCTTTCGACAATCCATGAAGGAGTTCCTAACCGTTCTGACCGATATGCAAGGCCTCAGGCATCTATATCTCGAGAATGCCCTGGCTAGTGCCCGTGACTTTCTCGACAGCGATGTATCCAATCTTTTCCCAAAGATCAATTTACCTTGTCTATCTGGTCTTTTGGTCGTCGCTCCACTTTCGACAGTTGTTATGTTGCTGTCTTGTATAAACATTCCACCAAAAACCGAACTCAGGCTAGAATGTTATCACGAGCCTGGTTTTTCCGACAATTTCACCCTCTTCTCTTCACATCTCGCACAAAGATTCGCCAGTTCTGCACTTTCAGGCCCACCAATTCGTTCATTGGTCGTTATGCCATGGAATAGACGGATGGTGAAGTTTACTTTCAGCACGTCGGAACACGATCGTAGTCCCGCTGTCATATCAAGCGACAACTGGGGTTCCGACATTCCTCTGAAGATCGCCATTGGTTCTCTTCTCGACACGTCGATGCCAGAGGACCGTGTGGATTACATGACCAGAAACATATGTGATCGTTTCTCCATGCTCCTGACAAATGTTCAGAGCATTGATGTCATTGAACCTCCACTCTGGTCAGCCTTCTGGAAGAATATCTTGGGACATCTTCACAATCTACGGTGCATCAAACTGAGTCACGGCCATATGCCAGACTTGGCTTCCGTACTCTCCCTCACCCTTCACGAATGTGCGGAGAACCATGATCGAAGTCCAAATCAGCTATTTGCACCGGCATTGGAGGAGTTGGAGCTGTCTTACATCCGATTTGCACCAGAGTCAGCAAGTGAGCGGGATCTACAATCTCTCTGCGACGCTCTCTCTACCCGCAAAGAGTCCAGAGGTCGACTCACTATGACTCAATGTTGTATTGCAAGAGAATCGTCCTATCGGAACTTGACAGAAATTTTCGACATGCTTGGGTGGTGGATGGATGGTCACTTCCATATGATCAGTACTGTGTGTGACTCGGGCCTTAAGTTTTGAAGGATGGTTCCAGGACGAGAGAGTGATCGAACCACATAACAGTAGAGCAACGTATTCACTCAATGCACCTACTTTGCTGAAAGTGGTCTCGGTGTAATGGCACTGTCCTCTTTGTTTAAACCGGATGAGCTGGTTATGTACTGCAACCAATGATCGGAACAAACATAATAAATTGGCTTCTGCCGTGCAGCTGATCAATTCATTAGGATCATGCAAATTCTGAAAGACATTTTCCTTGCTAAAGTAGTATCATACAGGCCCAAGATAAGAGGGGACGTGCACTAGCTATGAGACACGTATATATGGCCAATGGCGGGTTCTCGAGCACCCATCGAATACGAGCTTCTGATGAATTTTCCCTTCATTTGACAAGGAACGCCAAACGTTGTGGAGTACAGGGACACCGAGCGAGGTAAGGAATGATTTGGCGCCTTCCATTGTCGACTGCGTGGGTGTACTCGTTCACAGCACAAAGCTATCATTGATGGGGTGAGAAGGGAGGACGATCTGGATGAGAGAGGTATGAGAGGAAGGGCATGGAGACCCTGAAGTGGGAAATCCTCAGATGATGAAATTGGATGTATGAGTTGAGCGGCGCTCTGCAGACATGGCAAGACGCGGAATCGAATTTGCGAGCGTTGTCCAACCGAGGACATATCAGTGATTATTATCAGACAGACTCCCACAGTCCATTATCAGCATCCGCCGCTTAGCATGGTGCTGAATGTGAGGGGGCCTTTGAATCCGGTTCGGGCCCGGATTTGTCCACTCTTTTTCTCTCTTCCCTTTTCCTTTGTTTTACCGAGTGAAAAAGAAGAAAAAAAGTATTTATAGCGTCATCTTTTTATTCGTTCTTCAACTTCGCAGTGGGTACGCACGTTCTTTGATTTGGTGATGGGACCCGCCATGTGATGATAGGGTATAGGGGCCATTGTACATAGATTCCTTCAGTGCTTACGGCCGTTGGACGAGCGTAACGAAGATACGTAACTGGGGGAACACGTTCGACGGTGGAAATATAGACAATCGTATCCAGTGGTGTTCCCTAGCCTCTTCTTCATTCAATGCAGCGTCCAGCTCGGCGTCATCAACATCCCCCCGGTCCGAGCGTCGTTGTCCGGCCAAATCGTGTTTCTTACCTCGCTCGGTGTCTCTGTACTCCACAACATTTGGTGTTCCTTGTCAGATAAAGGAGAAATTTCATCGGAGGCTTTAGATCTTGTTTGATAGGGTGCTCGAGAACCCATCATTGACTGTGTATATGTATGGAACACGTGCAACCGCAGTGGGTGTTCATACGTCTGGTCAGTGTTGCAGCTGCAACTTACCCGACGGGACTTTCTCACTAGTCTGGGACCCAGACCGTCTGTGGGGTGCCTCCCGTCTATCGACGGTCTGCCTCATCGGGATCGAGGCACCTCATAGACGGGCTGGACTCCAGACTACTTTCTCACAATGAACTGCTCCCCAACGATACAAAGGTTCAAGTTTGGAAGGAGTGGAAGGCGACAATCTTGGAGCGACTGCGTCGCCTCGATGAAAGGTTCTGATTACCAGTGATCATGTATGCGGCTCTTTATTTTTTTTATTGATTGATTGATCTACCCGACTATATGTAGTACGGGCAGCCTTCCTTGTGTCTCAGAGCTAGTGCGCGTTCCCCCTTATTTTGGGCCTGTATACCACTTCAGCAAGGAAAATGTCTTTCAGAATCCGCATGACTGTTTCGACCCTAGTGGATTGATCCGGTGCATGGCTGAAGCCAGTTCACCATGTTCGCCACATATTGCTTGTTCCAATGGATTGCAGTACATAACCAGTTCGTCTGGTTTAAACGAAGTGGACAGTGTCATTATACCAAGATCACTTTCAGCGTAGTAGGTACATCGAGTGAATGCGTGGTTCGATCACTCTCTCGCCCTGGAATCCCCCTTCAAAAAAGGTGCGAGTCTTACATGGTACTGATCATATGGAAGTGACCATCCATCCACCACCCAAGCATGTCGAAATTTCCCTTCAAGTTCCAATGGGATGATCCTCTTGCAATGTTACATTGAGTCATAGTGAGTCGACCTCTCGACTTCAAGTTACGGGTCGAGAGAACATCACAGAGAGATTGTAGGTCGTTGTTAAATTTCCGCTCGCTTGCTGACTCGGGTGCAAATCGGATGTGAGACAACTCCAACTCCTCCAATGCCGGTGCAAACAACTGATTTGGACCTCGGTCATGGTTCTCCGTACATTCGTGAGGCGTGAGGGAGAGTACGGAAGCCAAGTCCGGCATGCGACCATGACTCAGTTTGATGCACCGTAGATTGTGAAGATGTCCCAAGATATTCTTCCAGAAGGCCGACCAGAATGGAGGTTCAATGACATCAATGCTCTGAACATTTATCAAGAGCATGGAGAAACGATCACATATGTTTCTGGTCATGTAATCCACATGGTCCTCTGGCATCGACGCGTCAAGAGGAGAATCAATGACGATCTTCAAAGGAATGCTGGGACCCAAGTTGTTGCTTGATACGACAGCGGGACTGCGGTCGTGTTCCGACGTACTGAAAGCGAACTTCACTCCCCATACGTTGCGTGGCATAATGACCAATGAACGAATTGGTGGGTCTGAAAGCGCGGAAATGGTGAAGCATTGTGCGAGATGTGAAGAGAAGAGGGTGAAATTATTGGAAAAACCAGGCTCGTGATAACATTCTAGCCTGAGTTCGGTTTTTGGTGGAATGTTTATACAAGACAGCAACGTGACAACCGTCGAAAGTGGAGCGACGACCAAAAGACCAGATAGGCAAGGTAAATTGATCTTTGGGAAAAGATTGAATACATCGCTGTCGAGAAAGTCACGGGCACTAGCCAGTGCATTCTCGAGATATAGATGCCTGAGGCCTTGCATATCGCTCAGAACGGTTAGGAACTCTGTCATGGATTGTCGAAAGGGCTCAGGAACCTTTTTCAGATGGAGAGTTGTCAGACCATTCGACTTGAATGAGTTCCATGGCATTGGGCATCCTGAGAGCTCCAGTGTACGGAGGACTGGTGTGTCTCCAATAAAGAGCATCGAGGACCACTTTGAAGCCCCGCCAACTATCAAAATTCTTTGGAGGCGAGGGGCACATGAGGAAAGTAATTTGGAATAAAGTGGATTGATGCCGGCAGTGTCGTGGACGTGCAGGAAGAGATCCTGGATGCGTTCTGTGTGGTTCATCACTCTTTCTACAAAACTCAACCACCAATGCTCCTTGAGTTCGGGTTTAACGCATATCCATATCTTTAATGGTGTCTGTTTCGATCTGGCCAATAACTCTTCTGTCCAGTGGAGCGACGTGAGGAACACGTAGGACCAAAGAGTCGAGCAATCCAGAGCGGCATCACGCCAATGACGGCAAACGTATGAGACATTGACCCATTTAGGTACGGCTCGAAGTGGGAGAAACCGCACGACTGTGTCCCTGTTGGCCTCGTGATGGTCGCGAGCGCAATGGATAAATATGGTTGTAAGGATCTCGGTTGGAAGGCGACAGATGGAGGAAAGGGAATTCCGTTGAGTATAGAGGTCGAGTAATGCCGACTTTTGTTTGATAATCTCTTCATCGATGCGAGCTAGGGTGGTTGTCATTTCGTGGGTTGCACAGATGCCAACCAGAGAGCAGGGTGCAACACTAGGAGCGTGGTCAGCACTGGCATGATAAAATTACTCGACGGCTCACAGGGTACAACTACTCCGTGAGACGTGTGATTTACGAAGTAGCAGACGTGGCGTGTAGAAGACGTGTCTGCAGCTTATCTGAATCGTTCGTAACGGTGATACGTTCCAAATATGGTTGCATACACGAAATCGTAGTCCCCGAGTCAGCCAGGGTACCCCGTGAGATCTTTAGGTTCCGCTCGAGGTCGAGGTGATGTACGGCCCGGGTTAGCGTTGCATTGCAAGCGGAAAAGCGGACTCGTCTCATCGGCAGTTCCCAGAGATACGTAGGTTTGCAAAAAAAAAAAAAAAAACTCCAGAAGGTCCCCCAAGGAAAAAAAAAGTCGGGGACGAATAACAAACACCTGGCGGTTTGTACAAAATCGAGATCGCAAACGGATAGGGATGAATGAAGGGACACAGGAACCAAAAGAAAGAAAAAGACAGTGGACAAATCCGGACTCGAACCGGAGACCCCCCGCATGCAGCACCATGCTAAGCGGATGTGATAACCAGCTACACCATATGCCCAGCGTAGAAGCGCCCGCGACTGGTGGTCATTGGATATGTAAATCGTCTCAATCGGATTGGAAGCGCGCATCCTTGGAGTACCGAATGGTACTCAATGTCATATACAACAAAACATATTCGAGAGATCCGACGACCCAGGAATGGACTGTGGGAGTATCTAATATGTCCTCAGTTGGACAACGCTCGCAATTTTGATTCCGCGTCTTGCCATGTCTGCAGAGCGCCGCTCAACTCATCCATCCAATTCCATCGTCTGAGGATTTCCTTCTTCAGGGTCTCCATGCCCTCCCTCTCATACGCGCTGATGCCCCTCTCATCCAGATCGTCCTCCCTTCTCGCCCCATCATAGCACCCTGGTGCCGCGAACGAGTACATCCACGCAGTCGACAACGCAAGGCTCGCTACAGAGCGAACGAATGGGAGACGAATCTCTTCGTAAATGCGGAGGGCCTCTTGGATGCGATATCGCGTGGTAAGAGGATGTACGATGAGCCGCCCGAGCACGAATGCATCCTAGACGTGGTTGAGCGTCAATGATTGGGGTCAAAAGAAATAAAGGATAGGATGCACCTCGATCGCTTGGCCCGCACCAGCACCGAAATGAGGTGCCATGGCGTGACACTGCGGATTCGTCGTTCATCAACGAAAACGTGCCTATAACACCCGACTTGAGAAAGACGCACCGCATCTCCGATAAGTGCGACCCTCCTTCGTACGCAAAATGGAAGGGGCTTCACGACGTGTAGCGCCCACCTGGTCGGCTTCTCGCAGAACTGTATCGTATGCTGCTTAGACTAGCAAAGTTCGATCCGCGTGGGGACAAGTCACCTTCATCACCGTCCTCACGTCAGGTTCAAAGCCTTCAAAACATTCAGACAGCTGTTCATGACTCGCGTCGGATACCCAGTGTCCTTCATAGTGCGTGCCCATCAAACTAGGATCGCTCACAGCAGCCGCAACATTGATGATAGTCCCGTTAGCAATGGGATAGGTGACAAAGTACTGCGAACAGCGAGTAAGTGAATCTGAATATCGAGGTAAAACTAAAGATATCTACCCTGTCTTTTCCAGCGTACTGTGTGGAGTGAGGTGTAGAATTGTGCATCGTGAAATTGACTACTCACCGCCGACATCTCTTTTAACGAGAGATTTTCTGGGTTTGCCTTCCTCAACGTCTCCGCAGGAACGAGGGAACGATATATCGTCATCCCTGTGAAAGTCGCATCAATGTATTGTTTAAGGTCTGTCTTGTCATCGCCATTGTCTTCGGATGCTGTTTCAAACATCTTCTTGCGAACAACCGAGCGAATTCCATCAGCTCCAACGAGCACATCAGCGGCCGCAGTAGTGCCATCCGCGAACTCGAGCTTAATAGGTGACGTCGAGTACGCATCTTGTTCTGGTTCGGTATAATCGACGAGCCGCTTCCCGGAGTGTACTATGCACGAGACTGGGAGGTGCCTTTCCAGGATAGCTACCATATGCTGACGATGCATGGATGTGGGACCATCTTTGCATCACCTCCATGAACACAAGTCCTGACAATCGAAAACAGGTGAACCTACAGCGATGGACGCTCTGGAACCAGGGGTATCCACCCTCGCGTATGTCTGATCGCCTTGTATTGGGGCCTGATGTGGCGGTCAGACTGAGACCGACACAGTCGAGGATTGTAACTCACCACGGTTGCCTCCAGGAGGTTGGGTAAAGATTTGTTTGAACTCGTCGAATAGACCAAGCTCAATCATAACTTCGTGCGTCTGCCTCCACACAGAGATTCCTACACCGGCAGTCTCGATAGAATCATGTGCTTCGTAGAGATCAATGGGAACAGAAGGGTCATATTTTCCGATTGTAATAGCGAGGACAAGACCACCGATACCAGCACCACTGCGGGATGTCTGGGTGACGGGCTCGGACGTGAACGTAGCTACGCACCAGATGGCAACACGGAACTTGGATTCTGAATCAGAGCAAGACAGTGAGCCTGACATTGTGTTTTGGTCGAATGAAAGAAATCAAGAGATATCCGGTCTGCGGAAAGATAAGGTCGCTTTTATATCCTCTGGAATCGGACATGCTTGGTCATTCATCAACTTGGCCGTTCGGCAGCAAGTAATCTCCGTGATTCTGATTACATGGTTCGGGTACGAGGATGTGATTGCAACGCAACCGGTACTAGTCAATACTGAAGCTTGAAGTACTCACCCACGATAACCGTCGGAGTGATACAGCAAAGCATATGGGAGGAAATACGGAGATAGTTGGGGTGTTGCAGAGCGATGTCTAATGAAATGACGGCTATCCCGTAAGCTGCTAAGTATAGCCCTCTGCCACGAGTAAATCAAGTCCGGTATGTCAGTAAAAACAATGTTTCCTCTTACTGTTCTTGATCCGGTTTCAACCCCGGCTTTCCTATCGTCCGCCGTCTCTGACAACACAAGTCTGCAAATATTGTCGGCTATGGTAGCAAGCATGGTTCATGACTCCGATGGGATAGAGTGGTGAATGTCGAAAAACCTGCCCATCGAGCGCTGCACTGACCACAGGGATCTCCTTGGCGACTGACCGAGATATCTCTTGGTAGACTGGTGCCTTTGCTTGAGATCGCCAACTTCTGCATGGAGTTCAACGCGTAAATCGCGAATTCAGAAGCTGTCGAGGTAGCCTTGGACATGGTCGAGCTTGTAGCATGATGGTCCGTGATATTGATTCGAATGTATACTGAACCCTTCCGCGCCTGAGCGATGTTCAAACGTTTGCCCCCGGGTAGCAAGATAGGCTGATGCTCATGATGATGCTGTGAGTTGATGGCCAACGTCAATTATCGAAGATGGAAAATGTAACTTACATCATGATGACCGTGACATTTGCATTGCAAGCGACAAGGTAGAGTCGGTAGAGTCCAACTCCATACTGTCGTGCGTCACACGTCATGCACCATACATGCTTCAAATTTGTAGCTTCATGATGCTTCAGGTCAACTTGCAACCTTCGAGGCAACCTGACGCATGGCATGTTCCTTGCTCTGAGAGACTGGGAAGGGGGTCAGCACCTTGCTGCGGCCCAACCGCCAGCTATAGGTTGACCAATCGAATAGCGCTCAAGGCTACCTCAGAGGCATGATGCATAATGATTCTAGTTGGGGGAGCTTCAAACATAAATGAATGTGGGTAAAACAGACAGGAGCGAATGATCAAGAGCAAAAGTTTGATTGTCCTAGCTGGTTGCCTGTCCCGCCAATGTTTGCAATTTCAATTCTGCCTCCTGCCATGCCTGCACAGCTCCGCTCGCCTCATCCAAAAAATCCCATCGTCTGTGAATCTCTTGCTTCAGGGTCTCCATGCCCTCCCTCTCATAGGCACTGATGCCCCTCTCATCCAGATCGTCCTCCTTTCTCGTCCCATCATAGTACCCTGGCGCCATAAATGAATACATCCATCCGTTCGATAGCGAAAGGCTCGCTACAGAACGAGCAAATGGGAAGCGAATCTCTTCGTAGATGCGAAGGGCCTTTTCAATACGATAGAGGGTGGCAAGAGGATGTGCAATGAGGCGGCCGAGTACAAATGCATCCTATAAGTGTTTGAGCGATAATGAATGGGAGAAATCATCAGGGATGAGACGTACTTCAATCGCTTGGCCCGCACCGGAAGCAAGATGCGGCGTCATAGCATGACACTAGAGGATCATCGCTCGTCAACGGAACGCGCCTAGTACAACACCCGACCTGAGGAAACGCACCGCATCCCCGATAAGTGCGACCCTCTTTCGCACGCAAAATGGAAGCGGCTTCACGACATGCAGTGCCCACTTGGACGGCTTTTCGCAGAGCTGTATCGTGTGCTCCTTAGACGAGCAAGGCATGCTCAGTGCGGAGAGAAGTCACCTTCACCACCGTCCTCGCATCAGGTTCGAAGTTGTCAAAACGCTCAACTAGCTCTTCACCACTCGCGTCGGATACCCAGTGTCCTTCATAGTACGTGCCTGTCAAACTTGGATCGCTTACCATTGCCACAACGTTGATGAGAGTACCTGTGGCAATCGGGTAGGTTACAAGGTACTACGAACGATGGATAAGTAAATCTGAACATCGAGGCAAAACCAAACATGTCTACCCTGCCCTTTCCGTGATACTATACCCCAGTGGAATGAGGTGTGGATTTGTCCAAAGATTTAATTGCCTACTTACCGCTGTCATCTCATGTAGAGAAAGATTGTCTGGGTTTGCCTTCCTCAACGTCTCCGCAGGGATGAGGCAACGATATACCATTATCCCTGTGAAGCTCGCATCAATGTATTGTTTAAGATCTGTCTTGTCATCGCCAGTATTGTCTTCGGATGCAGTCTGAAACATCTTCTTGCGAACAACCGAGCGAATTCCATCAGCGCCAATAAGCACATCAGTGGTCGCAATGGTTCCATCCGCGAACTCGAGTTTAATACTAGGTGACGTCGAGTGCGCATCTTGTTGTTCTGGTTCGATATAGTCGACGAGCCGCTTCCCGGAGTGTACGATGCACGAGGCTGGGAGGTGCCTTTCCAGGATAGTTACCATATGCTGACGATGCATAGAGGAGGGACCATCTTTGTCTACTTCCATGATCATGAGTCCTTACAATCGAAAACAAGTGGACGTACAGCGATGGACGCGCTGGAACCAGGGATATCCGCCCTCGCGTATGTCTGACCGCCTATTATTGGGGCCTGATGTGGCGGTCAGACACAGGTTGACACTATAGAGAATTGTAACTCACCACGGCTGCCTCCAGGACGTTGGGTAAAGATTTGTTTGAACTCATCAAACAGGCCAAGCTCGATCATAACTTCGTGCGTCTGCCTCCATACAGTGATCCCTACACCGACAGTCTCAATGGAATCGTGTGCTTCGTATAGATCAATGGGTATAGAAGGGTCATATTTTCCGATTGTAATAGCGAGGACAAGACCACCGATACCAGCACCACTGCGGGATGTCTGAGTGACGAGCCCGAACACGAACATAGCTACGCACCAGATGGCAACACGGAACTTGGCTTGCAACTCAGAGGAAGCTGACATTGTATTGCAGGACGGCGGGGGCAGTCAGGAGAAGATATCTGACCTGTGGAGAGGCAACGGCGCCTTTATGTCGCCCATGAGTTCCGCGGATATATAGTCAACTATCTCGTACTGCATGGCAGAGTGGTCGCATTGCATACGGGCTCCCGGAATCCATCCAATTTGGTTGTCAGAGATTTTGCGAAACTCGTATTGCAAACTAGTAAATGGGCGGGCATTACGACATAGGTTGAGACGCCGAGGAGGTTTCGGAGATCGCCGACATACCACGCATGGATGTCCCCTGTTCGTATGAGCCTCACATCTCTCTTCTGAGTCTCTACCTCGATTCCTGCCCTGCTGTTCTCCCCTATCTGTGCATTCTACGGGCTCGTCTGCCCTCCAAAAATGATCGTTCCCGTGTACCACCTGAGGCCCACCGTCGGTGACTCCAGCTTTGCAAGACGTCTGAGATAATATCATCCTAGATCGAGTTATGCGAGAGAAGCAAATGAGAAGCGAGCAGAACGTACGTATACATGACAATGAATATAACCAAGAGTGAACCCAAAGGACCACGGAGTGCGAGGATCATTCCGAGGCCGAGGAAGAGACCCGCGCCTATGTACATGAATGTGGCCCGGGTAAGGCAGACATGAACGACTCAATGACCACGAACGAGTGTTTGACTGTCCTAGTTGGTTACCTGACCTGCTAATGCTTGCAATTTTAATTCTGCGTCTTGCCATACCTGCACAGCTCCACTGGCCTCATCCAAAAAATCCCATCGTCTGTGAATCTCTTGCTTCAGGGTCTCCATGCCCTCCCTCTCATAGGCACTGATGCCCTTGTCATCCAGATCGTCTTCCCTTCTCGTCCCATCATAATACCCTGGTGCCATAAATGAACTCATCCATCCAGTCGAAAACGAAAGGCTTGCTACAGAACGAACGAATGGGAGGCGAATCTCTTCGTATATGCGGAGGGCCTCTTGGATGCGATAGAGTGTGGTAAGAGGATGTGCGATGAGGCGGCCAAGCACAAATGCATCCTATAAGTGTTTGAGCGACAAAGAATGGGAGAAAACATCAAGGATGAGACGCACTTCAATCGCTTGGCCCGCACCGGAAGCAAGATGAGGAGTCATGGCATGGCACTAGTGGATCACCTTTCATCAACTGGACGTGCCTGCAACATTTGACCGAGGGAAACGCACCGCATCCCCGATAAGTGTGACCCTCTTTCGTACGCAAAATGGAAGCGGCTTCACGACATGCAGTGCCCACTTGGACGGCTTCTCGCAGAGCTGTATCATGTGTTGTTTAGACTAGCCTGGAATATTCGATCCGTGTGGGGAGAAGCCACCTTTACCACTGTCCTCGCGTCGGGTTCAAAGTCGTCAAAACATTCAACTAGTTCTTCACGAGTCGCGTTGGATACCCAGTGTCCCTCATAGTGCGTGCCCGCCAAACTCGGGTGGCTTACCATTGCCACAACGTTGGTGAGAGTGCCTTTGTCAATCAAGTAGGTGACAAGGGACTGCGAACAATGAATAAGTGAATCTGAACATCGAGGCAAAACTAAACATGCATACCCTGCCTATTCCGCGATACTGTATCCCAGCGGAATGAGGTATGGATTTGTGCACACATGTAATTGCTCACTCACTCCTGTCATCTCCCGCAGAGAGATAATCTCTGGGTTTTCCTTCTTCAACATCTGCACAGGGATGAGGCAACGATATAGCATCATCCCTGTGAAGGTCGCTTCTATGTATTGTTTAAGATTTGTCTCGTCGTTACCGTTCCCGTCCTCTGATGCTGCTTCAAACATCGTCTTGCGCACTGCCGAACGAATTTCGTCCGCGCCAATGAGTACATCAGCAGTCGCAGTAGTGCCATCCGCGAAGTTCAGTGTAATAGGTGATGTCGAGTGCGCGTCTTGTTGTTCTGGTTCGGTATAATCGATCAGTCGCTTCCTGAAGTGTACTATGCATGAGACTGGTAGGTGCCTTTCTAGCACAGTTATCATATGCTGACGATGCATGGAGGTGGGTCTATCTTTATCCACTTCCGTGAGCACAAGTCCTAGCAATCAAAAACAAGTGAACGTACGGCGATGGACGTGCTGGAACCAGGGATATCCGCCCTCGCGTATGTCTGACCGCCTATAATTGGCCCCTTGTGGCGTGGTCAGACACAGACTAACACAATAGAAAATTGTAACTCACCATCGTTGCCTCCGGGATGGTGGGTTAGGATCTGTTTGAATTCGTTGAACAGGCCAAGCTCGATCATAACTTCATGCGTCTGCCTCCATACAGTGATCCCTACACCGGCAGTCTCGATAGAATCGTGTGCTTCATATAGATCGATGGGTATAGAAGGGTCATATTTTCCGATTGTAATAGCGAGGACAAGACCACCGATACCAGCACCGCTGCGGGATGTCTGAATAACGGCTCGAACATGAACATAGCTACGCACCAGATGGCAACACGGAACTTGGATTCTGACTCAGAGCAAGACAGCGCACCTGACATTGTGTCCTGGTTGAGTGAAGGAAATCAAGAGACGATATTCGATCTGCAAATTCAGAAAGATAAAGTCGCTTTTATGTCGTCCATGAATCGGATATACCTGGTTATTCATCAACCCAATCGGTCGATGCGCAAGCAACTTACGTGGTCTGGATCACATGGTTGGGTCGATTTGGGTGCGACGTGATGCGGCCTGGGTCATGCTGACTCAGGGTAACCGTCGGAGCGATAGAAGTTTGTGGGAGGAAATGCGGAGATGTTTAAAAGTTGCGAGCGACGTCTGATAAAATGATGGCTATCCCATAAAGTTAAGCTGCTACGTATCCTCTGTCATGAGTAAATCAAGTTCCATACTATTTGACTGAAAACAAATCCTCCCACCGTTCTCCCACCGAGCTTTAATCCATGTCTCCCGAATGACTTCCATCGCTTACAACACACACCCAGAGATCTTGATGAGTCTGGATATGGTTGTCAGCTGTGGTAGCAAAGTTGGTTCATGACTCGGTACTCGGAGGTAGTGGTGAACACTGGGAAACGAGCCGATAAGCGCTGGCCAAGCGTCACAATTGGTCAAACTTCCAGGCAGAAGACGTTGATACATGTAAATCCTTCAATGCTGAGAGACCAGAAAGGAGCAACAAGTGGATCAGCAACCCACATAGGCCTCACCGCTGAACGAATGAACCAATCATATGATCATGTTACCGAGCGCGCTCAAGGCTAGGAAGTAGGGTGTTTCCAGATGGTGTCCTAGTGGGGAGCCTATGATGGTGGCCCAGGCGAAGCATAGATCAGAGCTTGGGAAGAAAGGACAGCTGGAATTGCATTTATCACAACATTTCCCACTACCAACGTATGTTCATCGCCAGATATTAGTCCTCCACTGCGAGACGCCGCCCGCCGTACAGTTGATTCACAACAGCGCTCCGGCGAAGGACTTCCAGCTCCTTGACAGCCTCGTTGTACGCAAACGAAATTTTAGCTGGATTCTCCTCTGCCTGTGGACACATTCACCAGGTGAGTCGTTGTAAAGAGAAGAGCAACAGCTTACCTGCATGCTACGGAACGTATCCTTTGTTCTCCATAAAAAATAGTTGCGGAAGTTATAGGAGCTGAATGACCGTGCCACACGAAGAGTAGAGCCGTAAAGACTGAGAA
This sequence comes from Boletus subgraveolens, assembly GCA_038092555.1. Classification (NCBI taxonomy): domain Eukaryota; kingdom Fungi; phylum Basidiomycota; class Agaricomycetes; order Boletales; family Boletaceae; genus Boletus; species Boletus subgraveolens. The sequence goes on from JBBPQP010000584.1 coordinate 14,205, forward strand.
TTGCTCGAGGCGACGGTGGAGTAGCCATTGAAGTGTGTGTGGACTTGCAAGCTGAAATATTTCGGAGATTTGTACCCGAAAAGGGGTATCAATATTATGATCGGCACTGACCGAGCTGATCACCGTTTTCGCGTCGAGCACGACGACGGCGATGAAGTACTTTTCCACCCGCGGACACCCAGGCGAACGGTCCTTCGAGGACGTGGGTCGCACCGTCTCTGCTACCTTCTATGCTAATGTCTGACTCGTGACAGGTTGTCCTTGCTGGCCTCGCACCAGACGGCGGGCTCTATATCCCAAAAGATATCCCAAGCCTTCCTGAAAACTGGCGATCTGAATGGGCCGGTCTTTCATACCAACAACTCGCCATCAACGTCCTCTCACTCTTCATCTCTCCCGATGAGCTTCCTCCAGCCGATCTCACTTCGCTCGTCGACAGGACATATGCCGTTGGCCCATCCGCATTTCGCGATCCATCTATCACACCCCTTGTTCAACTCGATTCCAAAACCCACGTACTCGAACTGTTTCACGGGCCCACCTATGCATTCAAAGATCTTGCACTCCAGCTCGTTGGGAACCTCTTCGAATATTTTCTTGATAGACGCAATTCCCGGAAAGCTCCCGGAGAACCACCAGAGAAGCTTACTGTTGTCGGTGCTACCAGTGGCGACACTGGAAGTGCTGCTATCTACGGGTTGCGAAACAAAGCCAACATATCCGTTTTCATTCTCTTCCCTCAGGGCCGAGTCTCACCGATCCAGGAAGCTCAGATGACGACCGTCCTCGACGAGAACGTCCACAACTTGTCTGTCAGCGGGACATTTGACAACTGCCAGGTGAGCGCGACTCCCATCGTTCTGCATTGACAGATATAATGTAACCCTTCCCAGGATATCCTCAAATCCCTCCTAGCCGACAAGCAGTTTAACGAAAAACATCGTCTGGGGGCAGTGAATTCCATCAACTGGGCCCGTATTCTCGTACAGATTGTCTACTACTTCTCTGCCTACTTTCAACTTCTCAATAACCCCAACGTCGATGTCGAACGTTCCGAGATCCAATTTGTCGTTCCTACGGGTAACTTTGGTGACATCCTCGCAGGATACTACGCCAAACGTATGGGCCTGCCTATGAGTCAGCTTGGCGTTGCCACAAATTCAAACGACATTCTCACCCGATTCTGGAAGAGTGGGTCATACCAGAAAGTTGATCCCGGTGCTGCTCCTGTAGCGGGCGGCGTCTACGCAACTGTTAGTCCCGCCATGGATATTGCCGTGTCGAGCAACTTTGAGCGGTTACTCTGGTATCTTGCCTATGGGGGCGCAGCACAGAACGACGAGACATCGAAGCGTGCAGCTGCGTGTGACCAGGTGCGCGACTGGATGGCTGCGGTCAAGAACGCGGGGACCGTCGATCTGTCGACGGTGCTTGAGGGCGCACGGAGAGACTTTGTCACAGACAAGGCTGACGACGAGCAGGTTGGATTTAATGTAGACGTGGATGTGCAGCTAGTTAACTCGTTCCACAGACGATCGCCACCATCCGAAAATACAACGAGACTAAGTCATACCTCGTCGACCCACACACCGCCGTCGGGCTGCATGCCGCCGGAGTGTTTGCAAAATCCAAGTACGTCTTGCGCTTTGTTCCTTGGATATTGTACACTGGATTCAGTGCTTGTCTATCATAGTTCCGTCGTAACCATTCAAGTCATCCTTTCCACCGCCCATCCTGCCAAGTTTGCCGAGGCCGTCCAGAGAGCCCACTCTTCGTTCGATCCCGAAACGGTGTTCGGTGACCTCTTGTCGCGTGAGCGCCGCGTAGAGGCTATAGTGGGCGCGGAAGAGGAGCTCACTGGGCTTGTCAAGGCTGCGATAGACAGGGTTGCGAGCAGGGAGCACCCGTGAAGAAAACGGCAGCTGAGAGGTGCCATGTCGCATACCTATCATGTACTCAACAGATGGACTGGGTTGTAACCACGATGAAACGCGAAGCAGGACATCTTCAGCTGGTTCCGACGTGTTTCATGCTATATCCACTACATTGATATTATCGGCAGAAAGTTTGCTGGATGGGTGAGAAATCGTACAAACTGTAAATAGTGACCAATCGTTGACTTCGCACACGCCACCATCACGACGGTGAATCAAGGACACACCGCACTCTTCATGAGCGAATACACAACGGTGTATGATGTACCTGAATGATCCCAGCGTTTCATACATGCCGATATCATGGGGCTCTGGTGGTGACCTCTGATCGGGGTATCGAGTTGAATCAGTTCTCACAGAAACCCTCTTTAAGGGTTGCGGTCCTGAGGACCTAGATCGATGTTATCTGCCAGGCGCACTCCAATGGCTCTGTTAACCCCTCCCCAAGCCCCACCCACCTGGAAGCATACTGCTCAAGATGTCGACAAGCTTATCATCGAGGCACTAGAAAAGAAAAAGAAGGTTAGCGACGACATTGTCAAGTTGCCCGAGGATAAGCTTGACTTCGATAACGTAGGAACTGTTTTTACATCCCTCCCGCACACTGATAAGCCAACCTCTCTTTTTCAGGTGTTTGTGAGTTTATAAGGATGAAGTCGAAAGTGCTTTCCTGACGTTCAAATCCGTCTCCACATCTAGTCTGCGTTAGCCCTCGCCGAAGCTGAGCTGAAATGTGCCTCAGAATTGCTCTCCTTTTATCACAACGTTTCGACAGACAAGGAGCTACGCGATGCCTCCACCTTGGCTGAGGAGCGTTCACGCAAGTTTTCGAACGAACAATCGATGCGAGAGGATCTATACAAAGCCAAGGCCACTGCCGAGGCAAACCTGCGCAAGACAGGTGCCTGGGATAAATTGAGTGCTGAGCAGAAGCGACTCGTTGAAAAGATGTTACTCGACGGCAAACGGGCTGGTTTGGCGCTCGAGAAAAAGGAAGACAAGGAGAGGCTCAAGATTCTCAGGGACCAACTTTCAGAGGCATGCTTGAAGTTCATGGTTGGTGATTCCACTTTACATTTGCATTGGCGGTATTGATGCATTTTGTAGAAAAACTTCAACGATGAGAATGTGAGTTGGTCACGTTTGTTCAGTGATATTGATAGAAAAGAAGTCTACAGGGTCACATTAGCTTCACGCGCGAGGAACTGGATGGTGTTCCAGAGGATGTGATCTCTGGGTACACTCAACGAACAGTTGAAGGTGGCAAGGTACTGTACGATGCCACATTCAAGACGCCAGACATCTGGCCGCTCGTGAGTTCTACATGTCCATTGAAAGCGTCCATTCCGTCTAAAAGCATAGGATGAAGTTCGATCGCGCAAACAGCCCCTCTACACGCAAGGCCGCGCACTTGGCGCACGAGGCTCGGCTAGCAGTCAATGCTGAGCCCTTGAGCACCATTCTCCGTCTACGCAAGGAGATCGCTGAGGTCTTACAGTACGACTCGTGGGCGGATTATGCCACCGAGGTGAGGATGTCAAAGAGTGCTGCTAATGTCAAGGAGGTGAGTAGGTCTGAGGTTGATCTCTGTATTGCATGGCAAAATTCGCAGTAGTTCTTGGATGAACTCAGGAGATATCTTGATCCCATCGGGAAGAAAGAACTTGAAGCCATTGTTGCGCTTAAAAATGAAGATTACACGAAGCGTGGCCTGCCAGTCGACGACAACCTCTACATTTGGGACTCCAGGTACATCATTTCTCCAGCACTTATATTACAGTGATTGATTGATAATGCGGGTCTCGCTACCAGATATTTTAACCGCCTCTATGTCGAGCGCAATTTAAATCTGGATGGCTCTCTCGTCAAAGAATATTTCCCTGTTTCATTCGTCGTACCCGCGATTCTGGACATATACCAATATCTTCTCGGGGTCAAATTCGTGGAGATCAACGGTAAGGCGAAGGATGTGTGGCACCCTGGTGAGTCATCAGTACACCCTTGCATTGGACACATGATTGATGTCCATGCAGACGTCCAACAGTTCGCGGTTTGGGAAAAGGATGCACAGGATGAGTCGGGTTTCGTCGGGTATTGCTACCTCGACCTTTTCCCTCGTGGTATGTTAGAATTACGCTGTATGGTATTGCGATTGTCTTTACCGCATTACTCATTCTCAAACTTCTAGAGGCCAAATATCCCCATGCCGCTGTATTTTGCATCCTCCCAGGTTATACGCCTTTAAACGGAAAACGGCACTATCCTCTAGCCGCCATGGTTGCTAACCTCGCGAAGCCGACGGCGGAGCGGCCAGCACTCATGGGACACTTTGAAGTAACGATTCTCTTCCATGAGATGGGTCATATTTTCCATGAATTGTTGAGTCGGACACGATATTCACGATTCCACGGAACAACTGTTGCGCTTGATTTTGCGGAGGCACCATCGCAGATGCTCGAGAATTGGTCGGGTATACTCTTATTCTATGGGACGTGGCGACTAACTTGAAGTGGGTTACATTCCAGGTGCTGGGAGCCCGAGGTACTTAAGAAGATGTCAAGCCATTACAAGACGCAGGACCCTTTGCCGGATGACCTTATCGCCAAGATCATCAAGAGGTTGGCATCCACGTTTCAAATGTGTGTATTTTCTGGATACTCAGCCACATATACACAGTCGCTACTTCACTGTTGGGCTTTTCTACCTGCGTCAGCTTACCTATGCGACCTTTGATCTCGTGGTACACAACAACACTTTGGACGCAAGCACAGACTACACCAAGTTATGGAATGAGTTGAGACAACAGATCACGCACCTCAAAGGCGGAGACCAACCTGGCCAGGGTGGCTTTGGTCACATCGCTGGTGAATACGACGTTGCATACTATGGGTATGTTGACAGTCTGAGTCGGCGCTGAAATCCGTCTCAAGTGTGATCGAACTGACGTATGCACCGCAGATACACCTACTCGCTCGTGTTCGCGGCAGATATGTATGCAACTGTCTTCAAGAAAGCTCCGCTTGACCCCAAGTTGGACAAATTGTACCGCGATAAGATCCTCCTTCCCGGTGGGAGCCGGGACGAGATGGATTTGCTCAAGGTGTGTAAATACCGATCATTAGGTACACAGTGGACTCATTGTGCCTGGTTGGTGTTAGGACTTTTTGGGGCGCGAACCGAACCCGAGGGCATTCATCAATGAGATTGAGCAGACCGGACGACCTTTGTGACGATTGGGCTTGTCGTGATGCATGTACGATAGCTACATATTCCCGGGAACGGTCGAAAATCTCTTTCTTGTCCGCAAGTGCGAGATACTCGTCCAAACCATTTTTCACAGTTCCCGCTAAGGGAGCGACTCGGAGCCTGGTGCCTTGAACGAGCCAGTGTGCCGATCCAGCAGTGGTGGCCCTGGGCCCCGGCCTCTCAGAGGAAGGGTTGTGCCATACACCAATTTGCCTCAGTGCAAGTTAAAAGTCGACCCGAAGTCTGAAATCTGAAGTTTGAGTACTTGAGTCCTGAGTCTTGATGTACATACTTGTTCCGAATCCGCTCCCACGACGTCGGTTGGGTTTGCGGATCTTTTCTCGCCCCTAGTCCGATCGTCTCGCATTCCTGTCCACGTAAACTTGATCCAGTCCACTAAGTTCAATGCTTTGTCCTGAGTGGACGTGTCTTCCCGGCGGTACTTGGGCCGGCCTCACTCCAAGCACACCCAGTCGAGCATACCTGTCTACGCCGTCTCTCTTCAGACAGCCTATCTCTCTGCATCACCCTAGCTTCATCTGACCCTTTTCCAGACGCGAACAACCCGAAATTCGGTTTGCGTGTACATCTGAGTCACCGCCTCACCACGGTGTGCCTACATCGTCTTGTGGACAGTGGCCCGTGAGCAAAAATTTGAACATCGCTCGTCAGGGTTCAGCACGCGTTGAAACCGGCATCACGGTCGTGCTGAAGACCAATTATTCATGCCACCAGTTCGATCATTTCCAAGGAATCCATGCTGTTTCCGAATCCGTGATTTACGTGTTGAACTCCTATGATGCAGAGATTGGCAATCTCAGGTAGAAGCGCCGATTGACAAAAATCATGTCTATTGGTCTGTCGTCAAGGAGGAGACACCATCGGCCAGCGTTGTGCTTGATGGACGGAATTCTCAGTCCTCGCCCCTATCTCTTGGAGTCATGAACCAAGGTTACTATGGCAATCAACAACGGATACTAGTAATCAATCAACTTCCCACTCACCAAGAGGCAAGGATTAAAGCTCGGACTCGAGCGAGAACGGTGAGAAGAGAATCTGTTTTTTACCTGACATGGTTTCATACAACTTCGGCCACTGAAACCCACTCAAGATCATGATCACCGCATTTCCTCCAAGCTGTGTAGCGTCACTTTGATCACGATGGTTAACGCCAGTCAGTAATGACTCATGCCGGCTGCGTTGCAATCGCACCGACCCGTGTAATCGGAATCACGTAAATAACTTGCGCGTCGAACGGCCAAGTTGATGAATGATCCGGCATATCTCATCTATGGACGACATAAAAGCGACTCTGTCTTTCCGCAGGTCAGACATCATCTCTTGATTTTCTTCGCTATACTACAACACAATGTCCGCTTCGCTTTCATCCTCTGAGACGGGACCCAAGTTCCGTATTGCCATCTGGTATGTGCCTATATTCATGTTCGAGCCCGTCACTCAGACATCCCGCAGTGGTGCTGGTATCGCCGGTCTTGTCCTCGCTATTACGATCGGAAAATATGACCCTTCTATACCCATCGATCTATACGAAGCACATGATTCTATTGAGACTGCCGGCGTAGGAATCACTGTATGGAGGCGAACGCACGAAGTTATGATCGAGCTTGGGCTGTTCGACGACTTCAAACAAATATTTACGCATGATCCCGATAGCGACAATGGTGAGTGACTCGATTCTCGATCGTGTCGGCTTCCGTTTTGAACACCACATCAGGCGCATGTGCGAGACGATCAGACATACGTGAGGGAGGATACGTCTGGTATCGGAGAGTCCAACGCTGTAAGTGCTTATGTATCCCACTCTTCGGAGATCTGTTTTCACGCAAGTGGGAAAAGATGGTCCCTCCTCTATGCATCGTCAGCACATGGTAGCCATCCTCGAAAGGCACCTCCCAGCCTCGTGCACAGTATACTTCAAGAAGCGGCTCGTCGATTATACCGAACCAGAACAACAAGACGCGCACTCGATGTCACCTATTACATTGAAATTCGCGGA
>JBBPQP010000585.1:0-21390 GCA_038092555.1 Boletus subgraveolens
CTCTCGACGCCGCTATCTAAGAGCCACGATCGAACCACCTCGATCGTCTCGTCGCTGGGCGCGAACATCTCGAGGACATCACCGGCAGGCCAGTGTTTCCCGTATTTCTCAGACTCGGGGTGCGACACCTCCATGAGGTACTTGCCGATGTCCTCAATGTTCCTCTGTGTCAAGGCAAATCGCAGGGGAAGGGGTGTGCTAGGTTCATGTCTACGCTTCAAGGTCCAGCCCGCAGGGAGGTGGGTGCGCTTCTCATGGAGGGTGTAAGGAGAGGGAGCTGGTCCCGCGGCGGCGAGGAGACCAAGACCAAGGACGACGAATGAAAGGAAGGCCTTCATGATGGAGCAACAGCAGGTGTCTCGACGCCATACTGCGATCTCTGAGAGGACTTTATAGGGTGAATGGTGAGACGAAAAAAGTGCAGCAGCGTGACACTACTCAAGATAGGGTATCGGACCTCGGGTGCTCTATGGGAGTTCCACACATATTTAGGACGCGTGCTCCATGCGGGTAGCGATTCTCATCCTTGACATTGCGAGCTCGGTAGTAACTGTCGATGAACTTGGGGCTTGCGACAAAGGTGGTTGGATCCCGTCCTTCCTGAGTCGCTGAAGTCCCAGCTTACATATAGCTCAGCGGCCACAGCGGCTGCTCAAAGGGCAGGCGACAATAATCGCTTTAAACTGGTTGATAAGGTTTCGCTGCTCCGTGGGAGATGGTTGATCCGGCGACAAGTAGCGTGAGGCTCTGAAACTAGCCCATCTGCAAAGTGTCAAAGAGTAGGCTGAGTATCGTAGCGCTCTTCACATAAAATACGCGATTATCACCACATCTTGAACAGCTTTCGTTGGTGCGTGGCAGGGAGTGAGAAGGGTATGCAATTCTAAGGGAACAATCACATGCCGAAGGGCGTGCACCGCATGGTCAGACGGATCACTTCTCGCATGGAACGATCAATACTTGGCTCGAAAAATCAGTATCTGTCCGAAAGCGGCAATTGCTGAACTCCAGCGGGGAGCGAGTTGAGCTGACGAGACTCACTCGGAGAAGAGAATGCAAGCGTCCGGATACTTATCTAAGTGTGCTGTGCAAGGAGGAATGTTCTGTCGAGATAATTGTGTACATGTAAAGTGTAAAGGAAATGGTGCAAACACGGTGCACAAAGTAAATCAAAGGCACGTTGTGTGTATCGACCGACACCAATTTCATCGTGACACTGCGCCGGTCCACCAGTGGCAGTGCCGATATGCTGCACAGTCATGTATATTTCTCCGGTGGGAGTCACAGTTAAACTTATATCTCAGTCCGTGCAGTGTAAAGACGATCGCATGCGAATCGCCCCGGTTTGAACTTCCCTAAGGTGGATGAATCAGGCACTTCCACCATCAATATCAATTGCAGGTCTTACATATTCTCGCAAACAAAGACGCGGTGTTGGAGGAACAGCGCTCGGCCAAATGTACCTGTACCCAATTTTACTACAGTAGTCTACATTGTCAACTGTAGCATTGTACAACGTTCAACGCACTTTCCGTTTTGCAGATGCTAAAATCTATTTTATGTTCGAAACTGACGAGAATTTACTGAAGGTTCGAGTTGGGCTATGGTAGTAGTTCTTATTACAATGTGGTTACCTGTAATGCTACTGAGTTTTACAGCCACATTTCCTTTTTCGCAGATCAGTGGCAGATGGTCGGCGCGTGAGATGACCTTCATGACACCTCCCAAGTCCTGCAATAATATAATTAGTATACATTTTCCGCCAGGGAACTGAGTTTGTAAGAGGATTTCGTGGTTACCCTTATGGCAACGCCAGTTCAAAGGTGTATTGTTCAAACTGAGTATCCTGGACCGCTTACTGCATGCAATAACAGCCACTGCCCAGATGCTTGAGGAAATCGGGTATCACAAGGCCAGTGACAGGGTCACATCCATCGGTCGCGTTAAACCAGGTGGTATTGCAACCGGGATTTCTGGCTTTAGTTTACTATCAGATTGATGAAACCGATGAGCCCCTCGCCGACAGCAAGATGGGTATTGTTGATCATCGTGGGGATGGCCCCAACGACTGGCGAATTTATTACTGACCCATAAATCGAACAGAGAAAGCGCAAAGAGGGCCACGGGAGCATGTCGGACATACATACTCCAACAGTATATTCTGCTCTATTGGCAGAAATGTGGGGGTGCGCCCGAGACTGGGACGCTTGTCAGTATTCATCTTTACACGGCCTGAAACATGAGAAAACATATGGTTCCAATCGACCAGACATTCGGGGGATAGCTGGGGTAATAGTTTTTCAGGTAGCACCCGGCACCATCTTTCTGATAATCGGGAATGGTAAAGTACTTGGTGAATCCAACCTCGGAGTGGATCAGTTCCAGGTATGCCACCCCTGGATCGGATACGGTTTTGTCATGGGTGGGTGCCCGGGAAGCCAGGGTCGAGTACTAGTACGCGCCAGAGCCCGGACCTGGTACTATGGCAGGATAGGCAGCTGTACCGATATTACACCTGGTGAAAGACTCCGACCTTCAGGTAGCAGACGGGTGTCGCCAGCGTAAGCCAAACTAGAGTCTGCGGAGCTGTAGAAAACAATGACACACATAAGACCGAGTTTCGCTTACTCGGCGTATTGCCTCTGTGGATATCACAAAGTGATTTCATCCACAGAGAGTCCGTATGACATAGAGATCACGTTGGTGGGCTTCATGGTCTCACAAGCTTTAGGACCTTCAATTTATAATATTTAGATGGACAACGCAAAGATAGGTAAACATACCCGTGTAACTACCAAGTTGGGTGTCGGGATACTTGGCATCTAGGATTGGTTCATCACCGCCCTCAAAGGTACGGTAACCCCATCGATGACGCCGAGGAAATTATCGAATGTTGCACTGGCACCTACCCAACCATATCTGTGAGATATCCAAGATGATATACCCATCCCGTACCATGTCACCGGTTCGATAGAGCGTCACCGTTTGGTTGCCAGTGACCAACGACCTGTCAAATTGCAAGTCTAGGTTTGACTCCCCGTTATAAAATAAGTCCTGGTTTGTAGTCTGGACAATGCCTAGGAGTAATCAGACGTAATTTTAGTGTCTGCACGAGCATTGATCTGGAAAACAGATCCTTGCCAATAAGGTACTTGCAGAAGTGCTTCGCAAACAACTACAGACCGCTCCGTAAATAAGTCTATGGGGTATAGTCCACTACGGAACAACAAACCAACAAACCACACGTGAGCAGAAATCAGATACCTTTGTGGAGAGATCCACCGACCGATACCGTAGTTGTTCCTGTCGGTAACAACAACAGGAAAGATTGTAGGGCGCTCAGAGTCAGCTCAGAGTGATATGTTTATCGCAGTGCCCCGGCTTACTAAAGGACCCCGAGGCCAAATCAGCCAGCTTTTGGGTGATACCAACCCCTGGTTGTCCGATATCACGAGCTGGGGATGTAATTTCACCACCAGACTGACGGCTCACCTTGGCGTCAAAGTGCACAGAAGGGGTAACGAAGTCGACATGAGGCTGGACGTGCTCGGGAAGATGATATAGCTCGCAGGCTTGTTATTCTCATTTCAGGTTATCCAATCTCATGAAGAAACAAACATCTCGACTCACCCATGTGCTCTTTTCCAGACACGTGTGTATAGGTTATAGTCGGTATTCATCAGCTGTTCCGCTTCCTCGACGGTTACATCCACTTGGATCCATCCCCTGGTGTGACCTAGAGTAATTCGCTCCTCCTCGATGCCTCTTGCGATGAGCCTATTACGGACAGCGTCAGTCTCGGCGCGGATGTACATACAATGTCTCATGTAGTCCATCTTTCCATAATCTAGATATTTAGGATGAGAGGCGTCGTGGAGGTAACCTCCGATATCCTTGATTGTTTCCCTACTTCAAATGCGAACAGAACTGGAATACTCGAGGTAGCATCGTGGCGTCGCGTCAGATTCTAACCCGGAGGAATGTGATGCGCTTTTCATGATAGTTGTAGGGAACCATACTCAACTGAATGGTAGGGGCACAGTCCTAAGCACGATCTGAATTGTTAGATTGGGGTATCGTGCGCGCGAAGATCGTACCACACGTTTGTATCAGGAACTGAGAATACCCTCTGAATGGAAGTTCGAGTGATGATATCTTGTTTCAAGGAAATATGCCAAGGTTTGGAGACCACGGCGAAGAAGTCAGAACCAAGATGCTTCCTCGGGTTCAGCTCCTGGACTTCTGTTTTGTGTTTGCATCCATGTGTCCTCCAAGGTCTTTTACTACACGGATCAATATGCACTACATTTGGAAGCAAGCCAGCACAAGCCTCGACCGTGACGTGTTGCAATCCAATTATCTCCCCCCAGTCGATCAATCAGTACTACAAAAAGTGCTTATTACATACCACTTGCACTCAGACCCGTGACCTGCGAGAACTTGCTTCCTCAGCCAGAGTTGCTATTTTCTTCTGCGAGATAAAAGGCGAACTTACGGGTTAGCTGGGTATGCACCCCTTGCGGCGGCCATGGCCCACTGCCCGCTGCCCGTTGACTACTAACTTGGATCTGCGCGGGTCCACTCCGGAAGATTCTCGCAGCACCAGGAATAGGTTGGCAGGACCCAGTCGTAAAATACTTCATCTCTCTATCGAGTCGCCACCAGGATCGGAGTCGTGCCGAATGAGTGATGCAAGTTGGTTGACATATTGCTCGCATGTACGCACTGGCAACGAAGAGACATGTCAGCAACCCAGCTGGAGGTTTGGGACAAGGATATACAATGATTTGCACAGGCTGAAACGCACTATTGCTCGAAGTGGCTGATCAAGATAAACCCTTAGGCAGGTGCGATCGTCGCCTCTGGCATGGGAATCCGACTCAGTCCGTAAAAACGATGTGTGAGACATGAATCAGCTTTCATCACAAGATAATATATATATGTACATGCAAAGGCGGCCACCAACGAATACATCCGAAGAGAATGGAGTATTCCACTTACCATCTGATCACAAAACGGCGGACGTTCTTCGCACTATCCCAGACCAACGAAACCCCATGCCCCAGAATGCTTACTTTCGTGAGATCACATAAGGGTTTGTGCAACTCAGGACAGAAAAGTGTGCTAAGTATGTTACAAAGGCTGCGAAGCGAATGCTAAGCAACACGCCTGACCAACTTCACTGCCTTGTCTCATCGAGGAGTCATGGGAGTAACAACCCTTAGGTATGTCAGCTAGCCATACTGATGATTGCAAACCTAACGGAGTTGATGTGGTCGAAGAGGCTGGTGACATCCACGCGACCAAGTCCTGCGAGACTAATTCCCACTTTAAACAAATATGCATGAGTCAACAGTCAATGTCATTAAACGGCGCCCAGTCACTCTGGGGAATGCATATCAGAAAGTCTGCGTTTTCGAAAGCTGCGAAGATAAATCCTACTTCGAATGGCACATGTAGCCTAATTTATGTAATCGCATTGTCGGGGCGATGGAAAGAACCCAGCTGAGGCGACGCCCAAACTAACAGGTAGCTCCCAGGTAATAAGGGCCGGTATGGATGCCGGAGATAGGACACCTCCTGGAATTGCTCCTGGAATTGCTCCTTCCTGCACTGGGAACAGCGCGACAATGGCAAAGAGTCCGGGTAACCTCGGAAACGCGCGTTTCTTGTACATGAACGTGAAGCTGTGAATTAGGCTTTCAGAGGATTTCGAATTTTCAATGCGCTGTGGCTCCATGCTCTGGACTAGCCATCCCAGGATTCACCCGCGGACCACCTACACTCGAATGAGTCATGAGCGCGAAACTTGAGTCGCCGTGGCCTGCCATTACTGGCTCAGGGAGTGAGAGCTGTGTGTGCCAGCCAGCTGTGGCGCGGATCCAAACTTGATGACAACTCGCAGTTGCGCCGCTCGATCGTTGGTAAATGATGCCACGCCGTTGTCAATACATTGCGTTCGCAGTCGCCCAAGCTAACTACCCGTGTTCACAGGACCGCCGCAAACAAGATATCTGGGTGCCAAATCAAGACGTTGACTTGCATGGGTTTGGAGATCATTGACATAGCCTAGAATTTCGTAAGTATGGGGTGGCGTCACCCTGCCTTTATGTAAATAAATTACTCGGCAACCGTACCAATCTTTTGACGCTGAGACCTCTAGGCCCATCGCCGTTTAGGAAAAGCGGCAGCCAAGCGCAGCCTGGTTGTCAATGCCATCGATCTTTGCTGTCGGTTTTGTTTTGTTTCCGTCCTGTACCCACTGCCAAGACACACCAGAGCCCTCTCTATACCAAGCATTGGCCAGCTGGTTGCCACTCGAATCATGCATTCACTGTGATAGCCGTGGAGAACGGCAACAAACGTTGACTCAACAGTCGACACATACTTTTCTTGGCGCACTGGTTTCTCTGGGCTATGTACTTATATATCCTCCCATGGCGAGACATGCAGCGCAACCTATTCAACACCTCTTCTCATTCACGGATCCAACAACTTGCGGTTTCCGCGTGGTGGGTAGTATCGGACTAGTATTTACGGCTGTGCGAGATCCAAGATGAGCTCCGTACACACGTACCCAGTCACCAGTCCGTGTTGCGTACTACCATCTTCGAACGGTCGCCCTTGCTCACCGAAAACCTCTAGAGCCAGAACCACACAGAATCATGACTTCCATGGAGCGAGCTCGTACGGAGCCTGCCCCTAGGGGATTTATGAAGTCGGTGATGCGGCATCACGATCTGGACGACTTAGACGAAGGGATAATGATGTTGACTCAACCAGAGAAACAAAGTTCGTCAAGTCCTGAACATCTACCTCTACTTAACGATTTTATTTAACCTTGGTTTAGTCACACAGGACGAGCAAGATGCAATGGACGAAAAGGCGCGAAAACGGGCAATGAGGAACCTCGTTAACTCCTGGCAAGAACGACTTCAATTAATCAGCGTCATCGTGAGTTCTCACATTATCTTGTTCTGCGTAGTCTGAGGGTTTCCGTGTTGTAGACTACTTTCTTCGCATCAACAGAAGCGGCCATGCTGGTAAACACGAAACCAGTTACCAGTACCGACTTCAATAGCAATATCGTGAAGGCATCAAATGCCGGTCTCCTTGGGGCATTAATTTTGCACGTTTATGCTGGTACGTACTATGTTCGTGATTGTTTTGGAGTAGTCCCACATACGCCCTTCGTATGTAGCCGTCCTCTCATTTTTGGGTGCATTCCTCTTGATCAGGTATAAACTGCAAGAGGCTACACGCGAAGAGATGATTGCGGAGGGCATTAAAATAGTAAACTCGCCTCTTTCGGGATCCGTGATCAAGGACGTCGAGCGGGGTCCCATTGATGTGGGGCTACAACAAACACTTGCGAACAGCGATGCCCAATCAATGCACAAGTCTGTAATCAACGGCACAGCAACGTCGGCTCCGGGGCAAAACAAGAGGGGCTCGTATCCAGTGGAACCGCCCGTTATTTCGGCCATGCCCCATATTGAGCAAGTTGGACCATTCAGGTCGAATGTATCGTCCCATCTCTTGAGTCGGACCCATGCGCTTTGTGTGTTCCTTGCTGCAGCAGGCTTCATACTTGCTATTGCCGGTATCATGTGTTATGCCTGGGCCTCGCAACCCATCGCGGTCAGTGTGTTTGCGTCTACGTGCTTGGGTGGAGCTTTACTTGCTATGGTCATCCTGCTCATCTGACCCTACCCGCTCCCAACCATTTCCCGTGTTCAACGGCTCCGTAACGTCGCCTCTCACGCCTCTCAATCAGATGATTATGTTTACCTGATTCTCCATTCACGGTGGAGATCGCTATCTGCTCCCACTAGCATATTCCAGGGTTCCATTTTCATCTCCATCTGACAGAACGCGGCTTGTGAACCGACTGTAGCTTACGTATGTCCTACCACGGATGTCATGCCCTTGTAATTATGTAAACAGCTGGACGATGACAGGTCGATAGTAATTTCAAGTAATAATCATGCAACCCCGTGGGGAACTGCGATCGAATGTAAGTCCTGCTTCTGGGGTATAGGCGACAAGCGGATCTACAGTTGACTCCCTCCTAATGCATGCCTTTCGGGATGGGAGTATCGGGTGTCCGAGAGGTCCGACAAATTTTACTCACACTTGAATTTCATCCTACACATTGCTACTAACTCCCTCGTTTCCATCTCCTACGGTCCTACCATTGGCCCTGTAACAGTAAGCTCTCTTTTGGAACTTTATACATAGTAGGACATCTAACACATAATTCCATTTCTCGGAACTTAGGGTTAGTTGGCACTTGGCAGGGGGAGGTTGGGGCCCGTCCGACGATGGTGGATCACCCTGAAAACGCTATGGGGTATGGCGTGAAAACCAACTTGGGAAATGGAAAAAATGTGTGTACTATAAGGGAGTATGGGTCATCCCTGGTGTGCGTTAGGATCCCAGAATCGGGATGACATACAGTAGACTTTCTCATACTGCGTAGCGTCAGGGAGCTGCACTTGAGCCTTCTCCCAGCCAAAATGCACTCTGATAGTGCATAAATCTCACAATGGGTCAAACATTTGTCGCTCCCGACGCTATGCATCATGAGAAAGTCTACCATAGCCAGTAGGAGCGAGGGTAGTCCGGCGGCAATGACTCTCGGGTTTGATGTGATTGGTGATGGTAGTATTAGTAATCGTATGAGCCTCGGGCCATTCCGGATGTCGGACATGCAAAAATACCTCAACCTGGTTACCTCATAACGTCAATGGCGGCCATGTCAGAACTGTCACGCGTCAAGCACGGCTGATGGCTTCGATGGCCATCCGGTGTGTCAGAATCGAGTTGGGCGTGGTGTTCCTGGCGTGGCAGCGCGGGTGGAACAGATCCGTCTGGCATGGCCATTTGCTCAACGGCGCCCCTTCGTAGGCATTCCAGTGAGCTAAATCCGCAATTTAAAAGTATCTGCACCTCAGACCCGGTCGTGCCCCATGTATCCCGAGAAGAGCTCCCTGTCTATTCGGCTGACCGAGCCGGTCGTCTCCCTCCGCAGCACACCAGGGCGTGCATCGCGCCGTCATGACGGCGAGATGCTGCCACCAGCCATCGTTCGTGGTCTCCTCACCCTCACGCTCGCAAAGCCCACCAAGGTATCGAGGATCGAGCTTGAGTTGGAGGCCAAAGCGACTACTCGCTATGCACAAGGTAAAGTCCTGCCCCATAAATCACGTGCATAGTGCGCCGTTAACAGAGGGATCGTAGGTGCTGGACCTGGTCGCATCGACGTCACAGAACAATACAACGTCCATTCTGCATCAACGGTGATATTCAAGGCCAGTCCTGTGCCACAGGTACCCCGTCGCGTCACGTCTACAAGACCTAGTAAAGTGCAATTCTTTGATCACCATACTGGGCCCGATGCACAAAACGGTACCCGCTTCAACGAAATTGGCAGTGGACACTGGCAGGCACCGTCGGGTACCCATCCGGTCACCCGTAGTGCGAGTCTCGACCCTCGGGTTAGGCGACGGCTTAGTTCCGACAACCTGAGAATCGATGACGACAGAAAATCTCAGCGTGATCAAGTATCAATTGACCCTGCTCCACCGTATCACAATCTATACCTTCCAGCTAGTCAGCATTCCTCCCTCAGTGCCGATTTGTACCCTTCTGCTGGCAGATCACGATCTGTCGCTAGCAGTTCAAGAATCACGGAACCGCGAAGTAAGTACTTCGTTGCCCATTTGGATCAAGACAAGTGTCGAGCATGTACCTTAGGTTCTCCCATTCTATCCCAAAGCAGCCTGACACCAGACATTCCGTGTGGCTCACCGACATCGAGCGTGCACTCAATACGCGACTTTGCACTATCGCGTACGTCTAGCATTGAAGAAGTTTCGCAAGACGACGATGAAAGTTTCGATACCTCTGCTCCATGTCCTGGCAACGTCGCTTATTATGGGCTATCCCGTATTGCGACCGGCTCTTCAAGTAGTAGCACAGAGCAGGACCGCAGGGGCAGGTCGCATTCACGATTTTCATTCGGAAAAGTTGTGCACATCTTTGACGCAGTGAAAGGCCGCGTGCGATCTCGGTCACCACAAGCCGGATCTCTGCCCCGGTCAGATGAACAAGAACGTGGACGGTCGTTGGTGAAGGGGAAAGGCAAGGCCCGGGTTAACATCCATGGCGTGGGGCATGCGCTGCCTCAAATCGAAGTTGCTGAGCCTTCGGCGGCCGATGGTGCGAACGACCAGAGTGGCGATGGTTGGGTCGTGTTCCCTGGAGGTACGTTGCTGACATATCCTTTCTCATAGCCTGATGTAATGAGCAATGCAGGGACGTACACCTATCCGATATTTTTCACGATCCCAAATAGCTCGCCGCCAACGATCAAGGCCGACCATGGATCGCTGGTATGGAAGGTCAAAGCCGAGGTCAAGCGACCCAGTGCGTTCAAGTCGAAGATGACCGCCCAAAAAGAGGTCATTGTTGTTGGTCTACCAAAAGCCGATGATTTAGAGGATGTCGAGGGACTTGATTTGCAGCGACAATGGGTTGGTCAGCTCCAGTACCGCGTCCAAATTGCGGGTCGCGGATTCCCCGTTGGTGGGAAAGTACCCTTTCAGCTCACAATCATGCCCTTGGCAAAGATCAAAGTACACTCCATATTGGTATATTTGGATGGTGAGTAAATTCATGAAGAGGACTGAACTTAGCTGACTCCTAGCAATTTTTAGAGCAGACGACGTACTATACACGAGCCGGGACAGAAGCGCGGTCGGATGTCATACGACGTGCCACGTTACTGTCCATCAGACATAACAATTCCGGCGAAAGGTATAGCGAGCCCATTTTACCGCTGGTATCGGATGACTCGGATGCGTTCCGCAAGTCCCCACTATATCGCTTCTTGAGACCTGGGGAAGACGAAAGTGAGGCAGAATCCTCCCTTATAGGACCAGGGCCGTGGACGATTCGCCATCAGTTGAGAGTACCTGGTTCTTGTTCGATTCTACATCCCTCGAACCGAACCAAGGGTAGCAACGTCATGGTCAATCATACACTCAAGATAGTCTTGAGAGTGGAAAAGGAGGAAGGAACCGCAACGACTGGGAGGAAGAAGTTGTATGATATCGTAATACTCACACCGATACAAATCTTGTCGGTAAGTTCGTGTATCATCTTCAACAGATTTGGCATGCTTATCGTATTCATCTGCCATTTGCATATAGTGCCATTGCACGTCAGAATGGACATCTCTTCCACGCTACGACGAGGCGCTGCGGTTGGTGGGCGATTTCCCAGAAAACACATCGACGTGTCCGTGTCGCACTCACCACCCAGCGAAAGCACGAACACACTTCCATGCACCCGATCCCTTCCCAGTTCCTCTGCAGCGTGTTACGTCTCTCCCAACAACGAACTCGAATTCATCCGGAGGCTTGCCTACATTTCCGTCAGATTCGCTCGCCAGCCGCACCCGTTTGCATGAACTATTAATCTGTGGTTTTGTGAGCGAAAGGGGAGAAGCACCGCCTTCATACGAACATGTTTACGCATAATGGCTCATTCGCTGTCGCCCATGCCCACGCTATACCACTACGAACGTTACATACCCATATTATTGTAGACTCGTGCTAGATACCATAATCAACACCATAATGTGAATGCCTCAGATGATGATGCTCGCTATAAGCGCTATAATATACTTTGTCGTTGTTTGGATGATGATTTCGGCTGTGTATGTCATCGATGGTAAATATTCACTTCGCCTCGTTCTCATTGCAGTACTACTCGCGTTCCATGCTCTCTCGTTCGTCGTTGTAAAGCATTTCCTTGACTGTAAATTGTCATGGCTCGGGTACCTATCAGCTTCTACCTCAACATCCTCGCCGGCATCCTCGTCCTCTTTAATCACTATGCGTCCTCCGAGACAGGAGATGTAGCACTGAACAAAGTCACCGGCGCAGCTGGCCGCTTCTATACCCTCTTTCGAGACACTGCTCTCACATTCCAACACGGCTGCACCTCGCGTCTCGGGACCGCTCTCTGTGGACCCGTCGTGGACAGTGTTCTCCCTCATGACGCAGCAGAGTACCTCAGGGTGCGCTATTGTCACGCGCCCGCGCAGGATTCAGAAAGTGTGGGTGGGACGTCGAACGACCGGCAGCCTCATTGGGGTTATGGCGGCTCTGACTTTGCGTTTGTGTATTACCGACCCCCTACACGACCACTACCACGGGCGTCCACAGAGGGTCCTCTCGGGCAGTCACCCTTCAGCCTCGACTGGTCAAACCAAAGATATCTTTCTCAAGCAGTATGGAACAGATCCAGCGAGACAATTGCGACCATAGGGGTACTCCTTCTCCGCACGTGTGCGTCATGGTGGTGGTTCAGAGCGCCGTTTAAAGTGGCAGGTGTTCTCCTCGCCGCTTACTCTGCGTTGTCGGTACTCGGGTATTTGTTTGGAGCGAGCATGGTGCTGCTATGTGTATCTCAGGTCCGTTGCGAGTGGGTTTGTTGAACGCGAACGGGCTACTGAACGCCCATTGATCGACAGGTGTACATGGCAGTCGTGGCTGATTTTCTCCAGTGCATAGAATGGGAGGCTCAGCGCCAAGTCTCGGACATTGGTGTGGGGATGATGGAACGAGCCTATGGTGCTACCAAGCATGCTCGTAAATGTACCTAGAGGAATGTCTAATTGTACGGGCCGTAAAAGTGTTCACGATAGAGTCGTTTGGCGTGAGTTGTTAATATTGGAAATTTCGCAGTTACTACGGTATGTAGACATGCACCCACTGTACACAGGACCCGCTCGTCCGAATCTATATGCATGAAGATTACTGTGGGCAGAAATTCTGCCTAGTACATGAACGTCACAAGCACAAAGGCTAGTGTGTGTATCGTGGGTGTCTGGTGGGTTTGGAGTTGTGGAGGAGGTTCGGCTGCTGGTATTGGGATGGTGATCCCGGGTTTGATCGAGCATTGCGTAGTACTAAGTCGTACTACTAGTAGATGCGGCACAACTTCGTGTACACCTCGTCAGACCTGGTAGATGGCGACGCCCGAAACGCAGGATTTAGTAGCGAGTGATTGGTTCAATAACTAACCTGGTTTTTTTATTTTTCCTACACCTTTGTTGGGCAGAGTGAGCGGGCCCTGTGGGCGTACTTCAGTACTTCGGTCCTGGTGGAGTGCCTCTGTTGCGCAAACGAGCGGCGGGCCGGCGGCTCTTCAGTATTGTCGCCTTGCTTGCCTTTCTCGGATACCAGTCCGCGTCACTGCTCCTCACTCTTCTTCATCCTTGTTCATCTGCAAAGCAGACCAGTAACGTTATCGCTTCACGACAGTTGAACAATCCTTTCACAAGCAGCAAGTCCTCTCATTGGTTGATGAGCACTTGACCGATCCTAAAAAGTGTCTTACAGTACGAGTTAGGGGCCTAACCTATATATGGAGCGAATAATGTAGCATTATGCTCGGCTAGTTTTCTTGATAAATTCTTGATCCGACTGGCCGCCCTCGATGGTTTCTTGTGTGTGTGCGGCTGTTCGTCGGCTTGTGCTCGACGTGCCTCGTCACCGTGGTCATTGGAGCTCTTTCAACGTCGACCTTGTCACTCGCTGTTTCCCAGTGGCTCGCAGCCAATCCTCGGCCCTCTCCACTCGATCCCTCGTCGTGCGATGTCCATGCTTGGGGCGTGGTCGCTATGCCTGAAGTGGTTTCCGACCTTTCAAACACCAGCTCAAACTGTACCTTACGTCGTACTATGGGCGGCTCACGAACAGAGTTCCATATTCTGTGAGTCGACATTATCGCCGTTTTCACATGACGGCATTGTCGTCCCACGCGTCCCATCATATCAACGATTCAATCGGTTCTCGTGAGCCACATCAAGTTTCATTCAATGATTACATTAAAACTAATCGGGACGGAAAGGGCTTTAAGTGGCTTTGAAATTGTGTTCGTGTAAAAAAGCTTACAGCGACTCCTTGGCGTGGACTAGAAGGTAAGACCATGTTGGGGTTGACTCTCATACCCTCAGAGCGTCATTGATATTTGTCCAGTGACAATATCCGCAGCGTTCTACTTGCGGCTGTACTCTTGGTTACATCAGACCATTCAAACACAAAGCCTTTGAGGTACCGCCTCCTGCGTGAGAATACATCATGCTTCTTCCTTTGTTGCCATCGAATGGGCCTCGGCCTATTGTGGAGTGCCTAATCTGCGGGAACATTGGTCGGCTATCGTTGATATTCCTTGTTCGGCCTTTATAACAGACGATACTTGAGTAGTCTTCGCCCATCAGTCTACACACTGTGTGGTCTTACAGCCCACGATGCACTATTCGTCATTTATTTCGCTGGTGACCCTCACCCTCGTTCTGCTTTCAAGTGCAGAACCCGCTTTGAGCCCCTACAATGTCCACGAAAAGCGCACCCACCTTCCCCCAGGTTGGAGTTTAGCAAGACGCTACGATGCTACCTCGACCATTCCCTTGCGGTTTGCATTGAAGCAGAGGAACATCGAAGACATCGGAAACTACCTCCATAGTGTCTCCCACCCCAAATCTCCAAAATATGGAAACCATTGGACTGCAGGAGATATTGTACGTACATTCGCGCCAAGTGACGAAACAATCGACATAGTCCGTAACTGGCTCATCGCGAGTGGCATCGGCGAGGAGCGGATTGCATTCGGTCGCACCAAGGGATGGATCCAAGTGGATGCGACTATCGAAGAAGCGGAGCAACTGATGAACACCAAGTACAACGTGTACACACACATTTCTGGCAAAGAGCACGTAGGTGAGTTAGGATGTCGGTCGTGATTGGATAACCTGGTACGAGGATAACAAGCCTGCAAGGTATACCATCTTCCCGAGCATGTCCAGCCCCATGTCGACTTCGTTACCCCCTCTGTGCACTTCGACACTAAGCTGACTCGTCGGTCTGGTGGTGAAGTTCCATCTCCAGCTCATGATATCGGGCAACCAGGTGTTGGTATCACCCCAAAGACGACGGGTACAGTCTCGGAAGTCATTGGTGAGCTGGAGCAGTGTGATGAGTATATTACTCCGATCTGTCTCCGGACGCTTTATGGTCTTTTCTATGAGCCTCTTGCTGCAGACAAAAACAGCTACGGCATCGGTTAGTGAACGTTTCCACAAATTACACGGGGCTTGTGTTCATGTACAGTTTATTGATTGGTTGTTTTGCAGTGGAGTATACCCCCCAGGCATATCTGCAGAGCGATCTGCAGATGTTCGCCCAGAACTACTCGATGGACCTTATTGGCAAGGAGCCATATTTGGTATCGATCGACGGTGGTAAGGCCCTTTTTTGCGGAACGAGGCACATGTAGATGTCAAAAGTGATATCTATCTATTCGTAGGCTATGCACAGACTATCAACCAGAGCTTCAACTACAACGCGGAGTCAGATTTGGACTTGCAATACGGCATGTCGTTGGTCACCGGCGAGCAAACGGTAACACTCTATCAGACTGGTGACATACCAGAGGGTGGGCTTGTGCTCCTACATATCATCTCGGCTACCTAACAGACCCCATCGGACAGGTGCATCGTTCAATAACTTCCTCGACGCCCTCGATGGTAGCTATTGTACTTTCGAGGGCGGTGACGATCCCAACCAAGATGGTATTTATCCCGACACCTTACCTGGTGGCTATACGGGTATGTCTATCTGTCCTCGGGCTTTGATCTTAATCTTACAAACAGAAAGGTCCTGAGGCTTGTGGGACCGTGAAGCCTACCTATGTCATTTCGACATCGTACGGATACAACGAGGCCGATCTCAGCCCGTTCTACGCCGAGCGGCAGTGTGCCGAGTATGCGAAGCTCGGACTCATGGGTATCACAGTTTTGTTCAGCTCCGGAGATTTTGGTGTGGCCGGAGCAAACGGTTACTGTTTGAATCCTAATGGTAGGAACTGTTCGCTTGATGTCATACCGGACTGCGATCTCATTACGAGTTGCCAGGTTCGCAAAGCGCCGATGGACAGATCTTCAACCCCACCTTCCCTGGGACTTGTCCATACGTCACATCTGTTGGTGCTACGATGGTGAAGCCAAATGCAACCGTATTCGAGCCGGAGATGGCATGCATGCAAGCGATATACTCTGGAGGTGGATTCAGCAACTATTTTGCGATGCCGGAATATCAAAAGGATGCTGTGGACTATTATTTGACGCATTACTACCCAGACTATCCCTCCACGATCTGGAACTCGACTGGAATGGTGTGGCTTTTCTCTTGTTTTAGCGTTGCATGCTAAGAAAGCGTTTCAGTCTCGGGGGTTCCCCGATATCTCAGCCAACGGGGCAAATTACGTTGTCGCCGTATGTGACAGACTTATTCTCGTAGCTTGGTGTTCACACGCTCTCTATTCAATCCACAGATCGATGGCCAATTCCAGCTCGTTTACGGAACGTCGTGTTCCTCACCGGTCAGTGGAGCCATCTTCACCATGATCAACGATGCCCGTCTTGCTATCGGTAAGGGCCCCGTCGGTTTCATCAACCCAACGGTAAGCCTCTCGTGATCAGGCACGGTGAGTAAGGACTTTTAATCCTCACCATCTCGTCACTAGATCTACTCCCCCGAGTTTGCTGACGCCTTCAACGATATCACCGAGGGCACGAATCCTGGTTGCGGTACGGCAGGGTACAACACGTCCGACGGATGGGACCCTGTCACCGGTCTTGGGACACCCAATTTCCCCAGGCTTCTCGCGGAGTGGCTGTTACTGCCCTAGACGATATGGGGTACTCTTTGAACCGAAATACTTTAAGGGAATGACCTCGTATACCCACCACTACGCACGACTTTGGACTTGTGCTTGTGCTTTTGACCAGTGTTTTAAATTAACTGGGCTAAAATGGACGAACACGTACACTTTCCCTAACGGTGAGGAACTGCTTGTCCCGTGCTTCGAATTTCATTTCGTTTCCGGACAGTCCTGTGGTTACCCGCAAAACCCTTGTTAATTTCAGGGAGCTTGCGAGCACCGCATTCAAACCCCCGTTTCATTCACATGTTAGAACGTAGCGAGGTTGCTGATGACGAAGGTAATCTTCCCACCACAAAGGCCATGTGGCGTGAGATCCCTTTGTTCTCTTTGTATGGGGTGTGTTATCTAATCATGGAGATTAGAATAGACAGTAAAGTTCCCGGATCAGTCGACTTCAGGTTGTATCGTATCGTTGATTCAATGATCGAACCGGCCTCCACTACATACGAACTGGGAAAGTAATGGATTGCCGCTGACGTGTACGGTCGCGGTGTATCATAGTGCCTGTCCCTTAGCTCCGTATGTGTTGACGCCATAACGACTACTAACCTTGCAATTCAAGACATAGTGCAGAAAAAGTGCGGCAGGTCCATTAACAAGGGAACTTGCAGCCTTTTATTTGACCGTTTTATTGCAGGAATGACCCATGGCTGCTATTGTGCAACGCGTCTTCCAATCACAGGCCTCAAATGGCCTGTGTAGAGTCGTCAAGCAATGATATGTGATGATGTGAATAGACGAGCGCGCCCGGACCACCGACAATCATGCCCCACATTAACGCCATTGCCAAACTCTCAGTTCTCCCAATGCAGAATAAATGCCCACATCATCAGTTCACTTGGAAACAACTCCCGCCGATATCATGATCATGCTGAACATCATCACAGCATGGTGTCCGTCCTCTCACATGAATTACCGTATGCGTTGCGTTTTCAATTTTTGACGAACTCCCCTTCTTCCGCTAGTACTGTTGCGAGCCTCGGGTTTCTTAGGACACATACGTCAAGACAATGGCTTCCACTCTGCAAACTGTCCTTTCGCACTCGCACTTGCATTTGATCGAACTGATACGGTGTCACAGTGGCTCTCTTCACTGTTGTTGGATATGATTATGGTGCGGAAAATAATCATGTACAGTATGTGCTCCTCCCTCGTGGACTAACCGCCGCATTGACAGTCGTCACATTCACAAACGAGGTATCTTTGCCACATTCTCTGGTATTATATACATGGCTTCCTCGGACTAACATTATATACAGATAGAATACATTTGGGTTAGCTAACATCGTATCTTTCAAGCAGGTACTGTGTTTCTAACGAGGTCACAGAACAAGCCGTGGACCAGGGTGTCTAGCTTGTTCCTTCTGGTGGATACTGAACTCCCAGGACACTGCACCACTTTAACTAGTGTCACAGATTTGTTATTTTGGCCTTCGCAGTTTCATATATGTAGATACCTGGTGTTACATGCACTGCATGCTGATTCCATCTCGTACAGCATTCAGGTCCTCAGTAAGGTCGAGGCTCAAGTTGTGACTAACTTAGCTGACCACTCCCTGAAAGTGGGGAGTACACTCATATTTATGACTGCGAGGGTAATGTTTCGCCCCCAAGTTAATTGACAGGTGACTGAGGTATCCATAGGCGTACGTATTCACTCTTCGTTCATTGTTGAGGATTGATATCGCTCAAACAGTTGTAAGCATGCCCATCCGATGCTCTCTATGTCCACTCTTATTAGAGGCCATTTCTAGGTCTTATAATTAATCTCGTCAGTCAATGGACGTGGTTTCTATTTCTCGCCGCTGCAGATTGTGAACTTCCGCACTGTTCCCTTTCAACAAAGCAAAGCGTAATGGTAACCGCAACGGTGATGATCCTCCGCGTATGGGCCGTGTATAATCGGTCGGGGTTTATCCTCTGCACCTTCCTCGCTATTAACGTCGTGGAAAATGCCCTTAGCTATACCGGTATAATTTATTACAACATTCCAAACAACATGACGGGTATTTAATCCGGCTTTATCTTCTACGTACCGTGCTCGTCGAATGCGTACTATTACTGGACTCACTGGCCATCGTAGTGGCTATCACGCAATTACTGAACACGACATGCACTGCGGGATCTAGTGTAACCACTTGCACTAACATTACCAGCATTTCACAACTCGTACTCGGTTCGACGATGTGCGCCTTGGTGATCATACAATTTGTGAGGCGGTCGATTCGAATGTACAAGGCGACGAATGTATGGTATGGCAAGGCGACCGTTACATGAACTTGCTTGCCAGGGAAGGCGTCTTTTATTTCCTTATGTACGTCCCACTTCATTCCCCCTCCCCATTCCATCCCAGACAGAAGCACAACCCGAGCTAATGGTAACTTTCCGTGATAGCATTCAAGTCTTCGACCTCGTGCTTGCACTGGTTACCTTGGGAAAACTCCCAACAGATGGACCTGGGTTGATACTTGCGAGCATCATACAAGTTGTTCCGCTCTTCACTTTCACCCCTCGATTCGTCATGAGCATGCGGAAACTATACGCTCAAGACGGCAAAGGCAGGGCCGTCGGCGGGATCGACACTGCATTCGGCTTGTCGGCAATATCCAGCAGAGGTGCTGTCGGGACCGCGATGGTGTTTGCGGAGACTGGGCAGGAGGAGAACGATTCTGAACGAAGGATTAAAGGTTACCGAAGAGTTACCGATGGAAGAGGGGGCAATCCGGGAGGAGAGTCGCGGTGCAGGTGTTGTATGAGGGGTTTCTTACTATGATCTCAGTTGGTTCGTTACATGGTCATATATCGCGTTCTTCGTACCTCGACTTCAATCACGTAGATTCCCTTATGGAGTGGCTGTGGCTTCCTTCGAACCTCGAAGGGAAAGGTATTGTATATTTATGAATACGCTTGTAGCCGGGAGTACAGTCCCGGCGGGTAGCCCATGATAAGTTCCTTGTCATGTGCGCAGTGGGTGTCCCGTTAGAGCCCATGATTCATAAGTTTGTCTTTCCATCTCACCCTCTCGTCATCATGTGGTCTTGAACTTCCCTTTTCCCACCCCGCGTGAGAGATATGATGGCTTTCCACTCGGCGCGGCACTATCCTGTCTTCTGATCTCAAACTTTTAGGGAGACTAACTTGGCACTAGTTTATCTATGTTACTCCATGGTTCGTACTAAGTTTGTCTTCCCGTCACAGCATTTCATCTTTAAGTTGCCTGCCAGAACCATTTTCTCGCCCCGAGTGAGAGCGCGCTATTGGTAAACTGTCGCCATTACCAGCAGATGTTCGTATGGTTAGAACGACTGTCTCCTGCCAATTTTGAAGCCTTCGGTCTGGTTTGGAGAGACTACGTAGAGATAAGTTGGCCACAGTACTTGATGGCGTGACTTAAGTTGTGATTTTGCTTGGGGCGTACAAGGCAGCCGTGAAAGTGGACTTGACACTGGGTTCGGCTTGCCGTCTTTATTTGGCGTAGGCGCTGTCGAGATCGTGTTCGTGTTCGCGGACGTCAGGCGGAGGTGGGACGTAAGGACAGAACATACCGAAGAGGCGTCAGTGAAAGGGAGTGATCCAGGAAGGGAGCTAAAACACGGATGGTGTGTGAGATTATGGTTCCGGATGGTTCATGACTACACTTCTGTATGTTATGCCTCCCCGAGCCGAAGACTCCTTTATGTATTGACGCGACGCATTACCCAAGTTAAGTGCAATGGATCAACATCGTCTGAACCTGTGGTAAGCAAGACAGAGGGACCTGTATCCACTGAGATGGTGGTATACATAAAGCACCTGGTGAGGGCTTTAAATTAGCGCGTAGGGTTGAACAACAAATGCTCTCCATGGTAGGTGCATGAAGGGAATGACTGGATTATTGACCTTATTCGAAAGGGGTAGGAGGGCCAGTAACAGTGCTAGCGTGTCATCGACGAATGTTAAACCAGTCTTAATACGAGCTGGAATGTCATAGATTGCATTAAGATGAAGCATGCAGTGTAAATGTGTAAATACAATGTTCTAGTTATGTTGCGGGTCCGACAGTTGGGAATAAGTTAAGCTATGTCCGCTGACGTATAGAATTAGTCGTCACTGAAGCATTATTAGAAAATAGTTTCCGCAACAGGTATTGTTGTGCTCACTCTGCAGGTTCCCGACGGAGGAATAAATCTATCGCGGCTGAGAATGCTGCAAATGCCAGGCCACCTCCCAAGACGGCCTTGGGTCCCGAATGTCGCGCGAGAATCCCGCCTGCCACGAAACCGGCAGCCACTGGATTTACCATATCGTTTTTTGCTCGATACTGAAAACAACAGCATCAATATCCGTCCGAGACGATAATGCGAAAAACTTGCCCCTTCGATGACGCATTCAATGCCTGCAAACAGTGCTCCAACTTTCCCAAATCCTTTCCCGGTCCTCCACATCCCCTTCCCCATGTCCTTGAAAATCTCCCGCGCCTTCTGCGTATTGCTCATCCCTGCTTGTGATTGCGCGCGCAAATATGGATCCTCGTACGCGAAGGATGTCGACATGAGGGAGAAGAAGGCGCCGATACCAAGACCTACAGAGAAAAGGAGGATAGTTGTACAC
>JBBPQP010000586.1:0-21367 GCA_038092555.1 Boletus subgraveolens
CCACGGACAAACCCACTTTGGCGCGATTAAGGAAGCGTTCACCAACACCTTCACCCCTTATGACACTGCTGCCCAAGCACGAGTGGAACTCTCTTCACTCGTACAGGACACTAGAGACCCCAGAGGCTTCGAGAAATATGTCTCAAGTTTCTCACTCCTCTCTGTACAATCCAAGATCACCGACCTCAACATGCTCTTGGAATGGTACCTCCGAGGACTCGACCCGCAGATTGCCACCCAGCTCACCATGTCCGGAACCCTCCAAACTGCTACCTCGATGGAAGACGTCTATAAAAAGTCGTCCAAAATTGAGGGGAACTACAAGCAGATTAGAAACATCAGGAGAGGACCGAAACCGGCTTACGGAGGCCATGGTCATGCTCGCGATCCCAATGCTATGGATGTTGATAAAATCACCATCAGTCCTAGTGAATGTCTCAAGTGTATCCAGGAGCATAGGTGTTTCGTTTGCAAGAGGAAAGGCATACTCTCATTCGCTCTCTTCAGCGTTCTACTGCTCTCTATCCTTCAGAATGTTCGCTCGTGTCTTCGCTCTTGTGCCTCTCGCTCTCCTTGCCTCTGCTTCGCACCTCGAGGCGCGTACCCAGCAGTGCAACACTGGCCCGATCAACTGCTGTAACAGCGTGCAGAGTGTAATTCGCGCCGTGTTCTTTTGGTGTTGGATTGTGGCTGACATGTTTCTCGTTGCTACTATAGATCAACCAGGCGCAGGGTCTGCTTTCACAGTGCGGCCTGCTTGCCGCTGCTACCCAAGCTGGTGGCCAGGTCGGTGTGGGCTGCAGTCCTATCTCTGTGATTGGCACAGGCAGCGGTTGCGCTGCTCAGCAAGAGCCTGTCTGCTGCACCAACAACGACTACGTATGTATTCTCTGTTCTGCAATTGATGTCATATATTGGTCGCTGAATGGAATTTTAGAATGGTCTCGTGAACATTGGTTGCTCTCCCATCAACATTGGTGCTTGAGGGATAATTGGATAGAAGTTGGCGGTTGGGTTTGGTGGAATGGTTTCACCTCATGTGACTCGTCATTTGAAAAAAAAAAAAAAAAACTCATTAGTCTCGTGGTTCAATCGAAGTTGGTTTTGATGTCTAAAATTGTGTGAACCAGATGAATTGCATTGTGAAGGCTGTCCGAATAGTGTGGACGGGTTTATAACTTTTATTTAAATCAGGGGTTCCTTGAGTAGGGGGAAAGTACGTGAAGGTTAACGCGACGTAGCATTGAGGGGCTGCATGTGACTCTGGTTCTAAAGGGCTATGTTGTGGACCAAATTGACTGTCGATCCCACTGATCTGCGGATTGCCATGTGTTTCCTATCCCCTGGTGTTTGCTGATCACACATAATAACTGCCAAAATGCGGCTGCGAGTACTTACTATGAGCACTAGCTAGGAAGTCAGATTGATTATGTATGTAAGCATCCAAAAGCGTTCCAGAACACATGTCAGTGTGAGATGCTACGTTGCGGGTTCCGGAACTTCCTCTCATATCAGCGAGGGGGATCAAAAAAGCAGTGTGCGCCGATGCTTTTTTTTTCAGCCATCGGGATCAAAGTTCTGGTTCTTTGACTACCATCATCAATTCTCCCTTTTTGGTGGCAGGCCTAGGCCCAGGCCTGCAACTTATCACTAGGGTCGGTCCTAGAATTTATCAAGTATTGGTATATGTGCGTGTTACCACACTTGTTGATATTGATAGTATGATGGCAGGTAAGATAATGATTATGTCAAGTGAGGGATAGCCCTTTACTGCGGTGACACGCTACATCGAAGCAGGATATTTCAAAGCCCCGGAACTCCTCAAAGCTACAGCTGTACGCCTATTCCTTGCTTCTAGGGACACTCACGCTCATTTTTGCGACCGATGATAGGACAAGTATAGTCTCTGAAGAACCGAGATCACATTATATTTGGTACGTATCAACACGACTCGATTAATTCTCAAGTCGTTGGGCCTTTCCGATGGTATTATCCCGGGCAGTACTGAACAGAACTTTGTGGATAGCGAGAAGGGCTGCTTCCAGACGAGGCCATACAAGTACTCGACGAGGCTTGTCGTCGGATCGTCAAGGCACACGGAAGCGCGCCCATGTACTGGTGAGCCTGATATTGTCTACATGTAATGGCGGGGGTCTTACCGTCGTGCACTAATCCGCTTTTTTTTTTGTAGTCCAATGACATGCCGGACGGTAAATCGTTGCCATTGCCAGCAGACCGTCGTATGATCAGAACGACTGTCTTCTGATCTCGAAGATTTAGGTCTGGTTTGGGGAGACTAAGCCTAATACCTGGGGAAACGTTCTGGAAACCGCTGCAAGAATATGATTGTTCGGCGTTGGTTCGGAAAGACGGTTATCCCGATCAGTGGCGTTGCTGTATGACAGATTGACGCCTTCAAGTCAACGAGAGGGTCTGGACTCGATTAACTTTCACCCAGTGTTCATACGCAGCAATCTACCATGGCCGATATCATGATCACGGACTTTCCCTTGGTCCCTTCCTTTCTCACCTCATAGATTCCGGGAAGAACAGTGGATTGGGTAGCTTGCGTCTCTATTGACTTTTTTTTTTTGACGCAGCCGTGGACGGTCGTCTGTCTTGACTTTGGAATACATGCCGTGATGTGTAAGCCTGGTATATTCTCCATTGCGGCGAGGGATTCCTCATGTGCGTGCTTGCAGGCTATTGCTATTTCGCGGTTGCAGGTGGGGTCAAGCTTTGGGTGCGTCAGACATAGGGCTTTGGGGGAACATTTTTGGCGCCAATCTATAAATACCTCTCAGGAGGTCGGCGTGGTCGGGAGTGGTCCTGACTTGTTCTTGGCCGAGTCCCCTCGGTGACCGTAATACGTAGGAGACGACAAGTCCAGTGTAAAAAAAGGCAGTATGGGCGCTCCTGGACCACTTTGGGATATTTGCTCGCAGAGACTGCGCCATCGGGGCTCGCGCGTCCGTGATAAAAGTCAACAAGCTCGGCGCGCAGAGGTGTTATGTTCCTATATGTGCTGTTCATGGATCGATGTGATCGGGTGTTCGGTAGTTGTTCTGCCGGATTGAGTCGGAGCTTTAAATGACGGCAAAAACCCCTTTGTTGGCTCATGTTTGGTGGAAAAGAGAGCAGAGAAAGAGGGATTGAATTGGGACGGGGCGACCTTGCAAGGGAACGTCCAACTTTTCTTTCACTGCTTTCTTTTTCCTGGCTTGCTCGTCGTCGGGCTCGTCGAGCTCAAAGGGATTTCGCACTTTACCCCCCGGGGAAGCGGTCAGTGCAGCGAGGAGGACCATCGAGTGACTTGACCTGCCGACAACAACGACAACGACGGCAACAAGAAAAAGGGTCGGTACTCACAATCGACACCGTCGACGACGACTGGAATACGGAGACGACCTAGCCAAGTATTTTTTTCGGTGTATCTCGTGGGTGTGATGAACAGCGATGCGACAGAAGCCGCCCTTGGTCTACTCGGTCTGTCTCCCTTGAATGCCCCCCAGTCCCACCCGCAACCACAACCACAACCACACCCTCATCACCACGTTGCCCATACACATGGGCCGTCCCTGACCTCGACTAGTGTCGGTATTGCCATCGATAGAACAAGTGCTCCGCACATTATCCAGTCCGCATTTCCGCCTTCGCTCGTCCCACTCAAACGGAAACAGCCATCGCCAGCTCTGTCAACAGCAACCGCGACGCCATTCACCCCAAACGTTTCGAGAGATGGGTTGTCTACCAAGCCACGACAGTCGTCCCACCCTCTAGCGACCTCCTCGACGCCACCCATCAAACCCAACCGTCCGCTCTCAAACGTGTCGACGAAATCCTCGACAGCACCCTCCCAACGACACCCTCAACAACATCCATTCTCTCCCACTCTCTCCAGTTCTGTCCCGCCACAAACACCTCCAACCTCACAGTTTCCGCTCGCATCTCCCTCTACGTCGCAACATCCACTCGCCCTCTCTGATGCACCTCCACCAGACTCGGACGCCATCTCGTGCATTTGCGGATTTACCTATGACGATGGTTTTTCGATCGCGTGCGATGACTGTTCACGGTGGTGTCATGCGGCTTGTTTTGGCATCATCCAAGGCGGAGAGGTACCCGAATTTTGGAAGTGTTGGGTATGTGATCCCGGACTGGAGGTTGATAGAGAGCGAGCGGTCAAGACACAAAAAGCAAGGCTGAGGGCTATGCGCATGAAGGCTTCACATGGGACAAACGGAGGGGCGCCCGGAGCTACAACTACCAACGGAATTGGTGGGAACTCGGCGGTAGACGAAGGAAGCGGTGGTGTGGGGAAGCCAGCCTCGAGGAGGAAGACGAGTCCAGGTGCGGAACGGAAATCGAGGAGGGGAAGCGCTGTTGCTGCTGCTATCGAGGGCTCTGGTTCGTCGAGGAAGAAGCGACGTGCGTCGATACTTTCCCCTGCTGATCCCTCATCTCCATCTATCCCTCCCCCAAATCACACCTCGGCGCAACCACAGCCTGGCAGCTCGCGCATGCCACATCTTAATGGCAACGGACCAGTTGCCTCCAGCAGTTTACCGCCAACGCCAGTTACCTTCCCTCCAGACATCTACCCGAATCCTTCCGTCTACGCCCAACTACTTCGTGTTGCAAAAGCCTGGAGAGGTGTCACCGCTCTCAATCCCCCAACGCCACTCGTAAACCCGCCACCGAAGACCTATAATGATGGAGGATACATGCGGGTGGACTCACAAGGGTAAATTTATTTTTCTTTCGTTGTCTTTCATGTTGTTCCTGCTCTTCCATTTCGATGGATGTCGCATACAGGCGACGATGTGTCTCACTGCTTGTATGCGTATGCCTGTTTACTAATGATAGTGCAGGTATCGGGATCGTCATGGCTATTCCATGTCTCCTCTTGACAACACGACGCCAGTGATACTGGACGAAAATGCTGGGGACGCATGTGTCCCTCGGACGGTGCTACGGAACGACCCACCCATGTCTTACTTCAATTTACCCTCGGGTTTGCACTCCCAGTTTCCTCCAGCTTCGACGACATGTACACCCGCGCACCTCCGTCCCCCATCTCCCAGGTTACATGTTGCCCTGGATCCTTCACCTTTCTCGCATACCTCTATTTATCCGTCACCACCTATATCCAATTACATGTCTCCTCCTGTACCTAGTTCATCGCATCCCCGCTCGTACGCCAAGTCCCCTCTCACACCTTCCACAAACACTATTTCATCCTCCAACCCAAACGGTACCATCCCGGCGACCACTCTCTTAGCTCCCTATACAACCGCGATTGTTCCCTCTGCTGCGTATCTGGCTGACCCGTTAAACGGGTACGCCCATCTTGGTATGGGAAAGCCTCAGGTGAGGCTCGTTGGAGGTGGATGGGAAGTCGGGCTGGACGCACGAGGTATTGGAGGAGTCCCTGATCCTCCCGATTACGATGAGAAAGGAGATGGGGTCACCGCAAGCAAAGAAGGTGTCGGGGATGGCAAAGCAAGATGGGCGAGGTGCGGGTGTTGGCCAAATGCAGTGGTGAGACCCGTCATTTGTGGTGGAACGAAGGAAAGGGAGGGGACGAAGGGGAAGAGGATGTGGCACAAGGCCGAGTGTACGAAGGCGGCGTCTGACGGTAGTACCGTTTCCAAGGATGGTGATCCACCACAAATGGTGAACGGTGAGTCCGTCCCTCCAACGTCGCGGATGCAAGGGCAACAGACGGACGACTCATCCGACCAAGATGATACGCCTTCGGCATCCGACTCTGATGCGGACCCGACGTCACTCTCTTTTGCGTTGTTCGCATTGCGAGACTTGAGAGCAGACGAGGAGATTGTCTTAGGCTGGGAATGGGACGATGGACACGCGGTGCATATGTTACCTGCGTTGATGGAGAGTCCCGGAATGTTTGCGTGAGTCTTTCGCCTTGCGGCGTACCTTTATTTGTTTCTCATCCAACTTTCGATCGCTGATTTGACTCTCCGTTCCATATGCACCATCTTTTAAACGCCATCGACCGCGCTGCGTGCGCAAATACAGCCCAGCATACCTCCACCACCTCCGCGCTCAATTCACGTCCATTCTCCACGCCCTGAGCAGTACGTTCACGACTTGTGCTTGTGGTTCTTCGACGCGAGACTGTGCTGTTCGCGTTATGGAGAGAGTTGTCGAGGGACGGTGGCCATGGCCCGGTGGGGAGATAATGTCCGAAGGATCCGAGGGAGACACCTCCGATGTGAATGGTGCAAGTGAAGAGTGGGACGATGGCGAGGGGGATGTCGATGTGGAAGGGGATGACCAGTTGGATCCGCGTCCGAGTCGGAATTGGGGGTTGGGCATGAACGTGGACGTGGACGTGGACATTGAGATGGACGCGTCAATCGAAGTCGATAGGCGGATTCCACGGGTCAAGAAGCGCAAGGTGTGGAAGGAGCGCGAAGTGGAGGATGCGACACATACGAATGGTGGGAAGGATGCCAGCGCTGCTCCGTCAGCAGTGCCTACGTCGACGCTGAAACCAAAGGCCAAGAAGGCGATTGACTTGGGTCCGTTGGTGGGTGTCAAGCGGGGGTTTAGGACGCGGGAGAAGGTGCCGATGAATGGTGGATGGGGCGGGGTGGAGATCGTGCCGTCGAGTCTCAAAGCATCTCCTGAAGTTAGGACGGAGGAGGATCCACACGTGGGTGGTAAAGGAAAAGGAAAGGCCCGGGTGGTTGATGGTAGGTGGTTACTTGGTGAAGTCTATATGTATTTCTTTTTCTTTTCTTTTCCCTCTCTTCCCTTTTTGCCAGCATTCTTGCTTTTGGTTGGTTGTTGCATGTGGTTAGGTTACTAACGTTTTCTACCTTGTTTGGCAGATAATGACGGTCTGGACGTCGACCCTTCTCTGTCTACGTTGCCTCCACGAATGCGTAAGGCTTGGTCTCGACCTCCAGCGGGACAACCGGAACCGTTGCAAGAAGACTTACCACGAGATCACTCAAACCGTGCCGAGGGCTGGAGAGCACATGAAAGATGGAGAAGTCCGCCTAGTACGAACGCCGAAAGTCCAATATCCACTTCTGGTGCTGCGGAAGGAAGCAGTGTTAAGGGGGTCGATCCTAAGCAAGGCTCGGCGAGTGTGAACGGTGATGGGGAAGACGATGCAGACGGGCAGGAGACAGAGTTCGACACGGAGACGGAGGCTGATGGATCGGATGGTAAGTGCCTTTTGTGCGGGGCAATGCAATGGTCGGGTTTCACCTTGATTCTCGATAGATACACGACAAATGCCACCCCCGCCGATGCCTGCCTCGCTCGATCCGACTACTGTCTCATCTCTTGCGCACGCCCATGTGGTGAGAAGTTCATCCCCTCGTGGCCCCTTTCAGTGGGACAAGCATGGTGTATCTGCGACGTGGATACCGCCCCAAACACTGACACCGACGCCTGGACCATCAGGGCGGTCGAGCCAGCCTCCCCATCAAGGCACGCATACGAACACCCCAGCTCCTAATTCGATCATCGCACGGTCTCCTGCACCATCACAAGTCAACAATGGCAATCTCTCCCCCTCGACGTCGTTCTCATTCGCAGTGCACTCGCAAGTTCAATCGCATTCGCCAGCACCCATACAGTCCCACCCCCCACCTCTAGTTTCAAGTGTGTCGCCCTCCGCCCCGTTTTCAAAACTCTCCCTTCATTCGCCCGATGCATCATCCTCAGCACATCTCTCTGTACTGTTCAGCCCCAGCGAACCCACGTCACTATCTTTTGCACCCGCCTCGATGCAGCGTGCCTCAGATCATCGAGCCACTTCGCCTCCACCCCATCGACCGTCTAAACCCCTACATTTGCATCCGCAGAACGAATCGCCTTCTATGCCCGCGTCATTTTCTGCACCGACGGTGACCCTCAATCCTCCCGACGGCATGCGCGATACCCCCGCTGAGGCACAGTATCAACAACCGTATAGGTCTTCACCCGAGTCACGACACGAGGTACACTTTCCGTCGGATGTGGAAAAGAGGCGTCCTACCAATGGGGAAGCGTATCGTGTTCGGTTCGCGTCGCCAGAAATACTGTGCCAGTTGCCTCGGCTGAGAGGGAGAGTGACATCCGACAGCTCAGAACCCCTTGATGCTGATGCTGATGTCTCAGTCAACGCCGACGCGATTGGGGTCCTGAACAAACAGGAGACTCTCCCGTTGGATCGCGATGCCATGGATGTTGATGTCGACGTCGTCGGAGATAACCGGAGGGAAGATGGCAGTGGCCTCTCACATGCGGTGTCCCCTGAGAGCAGAATGGATCACCTCCCGGAGGACGAGTATTCGCCATTACACGTGTCCGGTTCTCCCCACCCTCCGGCGCCATTAGACTCTCCACCCCCCAGGATCCCCACGGTGATGGACGGCGCTGCGCCGGAAAACGATTCGTCGCCACTGGCGTCCAGTATCGACGAGACGACATCACAAGCTGAAGTGGTGACTGTTGAACCTGAGCCTGCGCAGCCGACACGAGAATCATCACCCCCGCCACCGCCCAAAGTCAAAATGTCCCTCAAGGATTTTGCGCTACGCAAGAAGAAGCAGCGGGAGGAGGAAATGGCAGCGAAAGCACTTCGTTCGCCTATGACACCCGACGGTCCTGGATTGCCATTCAGTCCCAGTGTCGACGTCAAGCGGGAGTTCATAAGCGAGCATGCCGGCATTGTACTGACCGCGGATTCTGGTAACATCGTCAATGGCCATGATGTGAAGGTGGATGATGATGCGATCAAGGAGGATGCTCTGGACTCGTCTGAACATGCCAGCGCGAATGGGCTTGACGGCTGTAGTGGGCATGAGCGTCAGGAGGAAATTGCGGAAGAAGATAACCCACTGTCCGCAGAGACGCAGGTGCAATGTATGATTGAAGCGGCAAAGGTTCTGGACACTACGCCGTCCTTTCCACAGCCTGCACGTTCATCGATGATTCCGTCGCATGGTTTGGATGAGAAGGTTAACATGGATCAGACACAGATGCAAATCGATAGCAGGCCGACGACGACGCTCACGGCCAAAATGGAGATAATGGATGCGATGGTACCGAGTGAGCTTGTTGGCTCCGATGATCGTATGCCTGATGTTGTGAGCTTTGCTCCTGAGCCTCCGCCGCCGCCATTGACGACCAAGCAGACAAGCGAAACCACAACGGTAGACCGCACTGACTCCGTAGGTTCCACGCCCAGATCGGTCCCTCCTTCGACGCCAGGCTCTACGTCAACACCCGCGTCCATGTCGACATCGACGTCTACATCCACTGTCAACTCGCGCTCGAATTCAGTTGGCACGCCTGTTTCCACACCGAATCCGAATGCGCCGCCGCATGCACGCATCCCCACTCCATCGTCCAGCATCCCGCCTTCCCGTCGCCCCTCACACGAAGATGGTGAGATTACTAGCTCCACTCCATCGAAGACCTATTTGCCGCGATCACATACGCCACCCACACAACCGCGGTCGTTCCATGCCGTCCACCCATCGTCACCAGGCCTTGGGCCTACCTCATCCTCGACTGCGCCTGTCCCCCGTCGGCCTGCTCCTCCGCTTTCCCGTTCACCGTTGTCAAATGCTGCCGGCCCCACGTCAACGCCGATATCTTCTCGACCCCTGCCAAGCGGACCCCGTGCTCTCCGGGGGAGTATGACTCAGTCGACGCATCCACCACCCTATCCAGCTACTCGGCCGCCATATGCGGGTTCTCAGTACATCCCACGGGGGCCATCAGCCGACCGAGACCGGCTAGATTGGGAGCGTGGTGATCGGCAATGGGCTGCGCAGGCGAGATCGCGAGGGAGAGCTGGGAGCAATGGATGGGGGAGATGAAGTTCCTCCGTTTCCTCTTTTTTCTTTTTTCGTTCCTTGGTGCTGTGATAAGAGTCACCCGTCTATTCCTTGACCTTTTTTTCTAGTTACTTCCTTGTCTGTCTTTTTTCTTCTTCGCTTTTCTTTCTGCTGATCATTATTACTTTTATCCGTTTTGTTCTCTCTTGTTTTCGTTCGTTCGACGTGTGATTATTCTATCAGGTTAAGAAAGAAATGTTTCAAATGATCTCAAACCTTGCGATTCCACAATTTTACGGATGTTGGTTTGAGTGTTATTCTCTTGTCTCGCCGACAAGATTAGGTAGCTAAATAATCTGATAGAGGAATAAAAAGTGTAAGCTTGGGAATCATCCTACCATTTTGGATCAACAGGCTGGGATGCATGGATCGCGGGATTGGAGCCTCCGAAGCCAAGCACCCGCCTTCAGCACGCTTTCTCGATGAACCCTCGACGGTATAAAGTTTTATGAGCATTTAGTACATATTCCCCGACTCCCATCTGGCGGGCCAAGCTTGAAAAACGGGAAAATTAGGTAATTACAAAAGCACACGTTTTCGGAGTTTGAAATCGGAAAATTCAGGGCAATGTGAGTAATGACGTTATCCTGGAGGGCGCAAACCCGCGACGTTCCCAACGCACTTTACTCGTCGTCGACCCTGACTTTTTTTTCCCTTTCTGTCCCCGTCATGTTGTCCATCGCCAAAACTACGTTGAGACCAGCTCTCGCGCGTGCGTTTGCCAGACCAGGCAGTGTGGCCTCGGTCCACACGCTCCCAGACTTGCCCTATGAGTACAACGTGCGTGTCCAGTCAGGGATGGGGCACGACATTACTGAGGCACACCACACCCACACATTCGTAATAGGCACTTGAGCCCCATATTTCGGAGCAGATCATGAAGTTGCACCATACCAGGCATCATCAGGCCTACGTTAATGGTTTGAATGCTGCCGAAAAGGCGTATGGCGAGTCGACGTCTACGCGTGAACAGATTGCGTTACAGTCTGCGCTCAAGTTTAACGGCGGAGGTGTGTGGTTTTCCGTGTCCTTGTTTCCCCCCCCCTCCTTTGCGTTGGTTTTGAACGGTGTCGTATACACTAGGTCATATCAATCATTCGTTGTTTTGGACAAACTTGTCCCCTGTGAACAAGGATGGGGGTAAGCTCGTGGATGGACCTTTGAAGCAGGCTTTGGAGCGCGACTTTGGATCCGTGGAGGGGTTCAAGACAAAATTCAATACGACGACGGCTGCTATCCAGGGTAGCGGTTGGGGCTGGCTCGTGAGTGTGGTATTTGCACGTGGTGAGAACGTTGGTGACCTGCCGTTTTTTCGCTAGGGATACAATCCGACTACGAAGAAGCTCGAGCTTGCGACGACTGCAAA
Source organism: Boletus subgraveolens (assembly GCA_038092555.1). Taxonomy (NCBI): domain Eukaryota; kingdom Fungi; phylum Basidiomycota; class Agaricomycetes; order Boletales; family Boletaceae; genus Boletus; species Boletus subgraveolens. Next base: position 11,239 of record JBBPQP010000586.1, read on the forward strand.
CCAGGATCCGTTGATTTGTATGTCCGGGCTGTCGAGGGCATGTATATGGAATTGACGAGTTGTCTCAGCGCACGTACCCATTCTTGGTGTTGATATTTGGGAGCATGTGAGTGTTGGATGTCATGGACGTATTGCACTGTTTGCTTACCGTTCTTTTCGCAGGCCTTCTACCTTCAGGTGAGTTTGAGTGAGCACAGGTTGAGCTAATCTGATCACCGTCGTTTGAAAAAAGTACCACAACGTCAAAGCCGATGTAAGTTCCATTGTCGTCCGGCGTCAGACTGCGGTCACTCACACGCCAATAGTACCTCACTGCCATCTGGAATGTCATCAACTTCAAGGAAGCGGAGAAAAGGCTGTTGGACGCAACGAAATAGACGCTTGAATTGTTTGTCATTCATCATTGTAACATATCATCAGTAATCTTTTTTTTTGTCCCCGTTCATCATGAGCGTGTTGTCCGGAGATGGCTGAAACAAGTGATAAACGCCTCACAGCCTAGGGAGCGATCCGTGAGTCACCGCTATGGCGGGCAATGAGTCTCGCTGGATGGCGTCAAAAGATAAGAAGGTGACTGACTTGGACCGGGTGCACCGAAGGCGGCCGGAGCAATCCCCAACCATCATGCATCACGGATCGGTGATTGCTCGTCCCCAGACTCCGAGCGATATTCGGGGTACATTCCAATGGCGCCGCTCATCCGACTGTTTTGCTGTGCTACGCTTGTGTCTCAGAGCTAAGTTTGTCTTTCAAACTTTCTGCCAACATTCTTCGCCTGAGCCCTGACACATTATGCCGCAGTGTGGTGGCGCGCTATCAAGACGGACAAACACCGTCCGGGTCCCCACGATCTTAGATGTGGCCACGTCGCGATCATGACGCTTGTTGGTCTCATAGCAATCCGGTACCTTGAAAAATCCCACTGGTAGGTACGCCGGGAATAATGGTGAATTGAACGGCTGTGTGAATGCACACGGTTGGTCCCCTGCTCGAAAAAAAAGAGACGGAGGTGATCGGAAGAGTACACATGTTGTGATCATCCCATTACGACCACGATTCAAATGAATGAGCACACGCATATCACGTAGCCGCAACTACAGCACGGCAGGTCTTGAGCTCCTTTGGACCCCATCCTCCGTCTGGTTCAAAGTTGCCGAACCGGGCAACTTTGATCGTTGCGGATACGGTAAATGGCTTGATTAGATTCCGTCAGCTGGTAACGGTCCTACCGGCGGATGACGGCATGGCACGCTTGCGCTCGCCCCCCGCTGACTATGATGGGGAGGGGGCGTTCTTGTCCCGTATTGAGGTTTACTGTACGCACCGTATCGCCCCTCGCTTGATATGACGTGGTATGGGAAAGACGAAATTAGCAAGCGCGCCGCCGGGTCGACCATTGATGTCCCATGCTGCGTAATGACACACTAACCTTGTTATGGGCAACCTATCATGGACCCGGGGGGCGCAAGGCATTCCGGCTTTCGTAGTGGGGCGTAGGCACTATATCCTACTTGATCGTCAGTTTGGGATGTTCGACACGATCTGACAGCAGGATTCCGTAAACGTTTGTTTGTTATTCTCGTTGTTCTATACAGTCGACGTGCACCTCGGACACCCTTGAGGGTTTTGTTATCACACGCCCAGTTGGGTTAATAGATATGACATCCCTATCCCCCTCCTTCCCATGTGATTTCATAGGACGAGATCAGGATCAGTGCGCAGCGTGTTCTATGAGGTGGCGTGCCTATCCGGCCTGGAATATGAATGATGGCATGACGGCCTCGCCTTCCCTTTTTCAGATGGATAGGAGTTCGGGGGAATTCAGGCCGTCCGTACTATTTCATGTATTTAATTCATTTCGAAATATTGAGATCTCCGTCGATTGGGGACCCACGAGAGATGGACAGTTTGTTGGACAGAGTGTGCGTATGTCGAGAAAGAGGGGGCGGATGAAAAAGGTGACATCGTTCCTAAGGCGGAACGTGTCCTCCCTCGCCCACGCGACGTTTCGGCGATTGCTTGTCATGGGTAGAAAGACGTATGATCTTGTTAACCATGCGCCCGACATGTCGGCGATGTAGAATATTCTTCGGGAAGTAAATGCCGAGTTTCCATGGGGAGAAAACAAAGATGGCGTGAGGTGCGTGATATGGCAAGCTTATCAAACATGTTTCATGAAAGCGTTTATTTTATTTTATTTTTAAATACCTTTTCCTTACTTTTCGTCTTCTGCTTCGACATCATGCATCGTGTCCTTCGACATGCCTCGACGGCGTTTACGAACGTTACGAACGGACTGGGAAGAACGGTGACATACACTTTTGATGGTTTGCATGGATCCAGAACGGCCGCGGTGAAAAAAAAAAGTGTCAGGTTACCGTGAATGACAAACGGACCGGAAAGGTCAATCAGAAAGCGCCAGGCTCGGAGTCCGCCCAACCGGGATGTTTCAGTCTCTGCATGCCGACCATGCACACTGTCAAATATGCGGCGCGTCACATGCAAGCATTACAGGCGCACGTTTGTCGGTGGACAGTCCCTCTCGGCGCGCCTTTTCAGGCACTGTAGCGCCACCCTCAAAAGTAACGCTGGGAGAGGAAGGGGGGAGGGAGATCCTATTGGAAGTGATCAGTATGTCCTGGTCCCAGATCCAAATGTACTTGGGGGAACAGCCTTGCGCGATGTCTTACATAGATTCATTGCATGCCCGACCGCATCGCTGTGTTTCTAGCGGTGGCGGGGTCACTCGCGGTCCAACCATACCCATCTTGGTGTGTTATACTAGGGGAATTAAATCGGGTAAGAGCTACTCCTGTGCAGCGACTGAATGGAAAGGAGATCAGAATCGACATACGAATGCATTTCAAGTTTCACAGCCATTCATGGCGGCACTAGCACTGTGGGTACATGAGAATGTTCTGACGTATCATATCTTTGGTCAATTGTCCGGTAGGCTCGCATCATACGTACGGGGAAGAGTTTGGAATGGGAGATCTCGATGATGGGTAGTGCGCGAACTGTGATCCATATTGTGCGGCGGAATGTTTGCGTGAGGTGAATGGAGATGTCGCCACAAGGGTCCTTCCCATGCAATAGACAATGGTGCCATCGCGAAATACAAGGACGTACAAGTTACAGAGCCCCCGTGAGGATGCTGTTACGGTTGGTGGTGCCTCGGCAAGGAGAGGGGGTCCGAGGGTATAAGCCCAATCGCATACACCAAGGAGGAATGTCAGCGTGGGCTTGTCTGTCGTGGCCAAACAAGGATGTGCGGACTCATCAGAACAACGAACCTCGGCAGTAAGTAAGACGTGTCCTGAGAATGCCGTTGGATTTGAGAGCGTTCCGAGTAAAGGTTTGACATCGGAGACCCGCCAAGCGACCACTGGCGGGATGACACATGTTTGGTTCCCCTCGACATCGTGAGGTGATGGAAGAGTCTTGTCCGAAAAAAACGCGACACTAACAAAACCGTACGACTCCCTGACCGAGCGCACGAACCTAAAGTTGGTCAGATAGAGGCGTTCGCGGGATTCTCGCTTTTGTTGAGGGTTGAGAAACCCTACAAAATTCAGGTAATAATTGATGTGATCCGAAGGCCGTATCAGATTGGTTTAGCGGTACTCTTGACAGTCAGTCCCTGCAAAGCATTGCCGAGATTAGATTATGCTTGTTCAGTCAATGACGGCGCGAATGCGTGGCAATGGACATGCACGGTGATGGCCCGAAGCGATGACATAGAGAGAATGATGATCACACCGCACGAACGACGCACGGCAGGTGTCCGGAAAGTCGTTCAGACGATTGCGACTTCCTTGCGCGCAATTGCGCCGACGTTTCGAAAGAGGTAAAGCGTTACGCGCTAGCCCCAGATCGTCGTCTTGCACTTCGGGTCAGAACTGTTCGGAACTTTGAGTATAAAGCAAATGTGTAACAAATTCAATGCGGCGTAATAAGGCCCAGCGCAGATCTATCACGAGACGAGGTGGTTGGAAGTCGAACCTGTGGCCACAATTTGTGTTGCCGACGCGTACTAGTACGTGTGTAGTACTGTGTACCTGGAAGAGCTTGACTTCCATTGTGGTCTTGTGCTATTATTTCGTCGAATCTCTTGGTCGGGCGAACAGTTCTTCTCTTCTGGAGAGTCGCTAATCACAATAAACCTTCGCGAAGACAAGGATCACCCTGCCACGGGCCCATCCTTTTTTGGTGCATATGATGGAAAAAACATACCGACTGATCGGCAGACGGACACCAGCGTGGCACTGTGGCAGTCGAGATGAGATAATAACTGTTCATGATGTCGTGGCACAACTCGCTGCTAATGCCGCCGTATGTGCACGCCATGATTCTAAACACGTTGCATTGCAGCAGCCTCGTGTACTCACATTGCCGTTACGCGTTTGCGGAGTCCCAAGATAGTCCCACAAACCCGTACTTTTGGACGTCCTTCATCCGGTATCATGTTCAAGCGATCAACATGGAACTTGCGGAAGTTTTCTCAGGCCAATTCTTTTTGACGGACATTTTGAAGAACCCAAAACTCAGGAACCGGAACGGCTGTACGGATTTAGAGGATCCTGAAGGTTGGCCAATCTTGTCGATTCCATCATTGGAACTCGAACGAGATCATGCGATCTTTATTACAGCGCCACGCCCATTCCCATTTGGAACGTTCAACGCGATGCATATTCTGTCATCGGCTCTTCCTGCAGTCAGGGTTAAAGTTTCAGTCTCTGAATCTAGCCAAGCCACTCTGAGCAAAAAGAGGCGCGTCAGCATGTTTGACAATCTTATCTCCAGTGCGCCGGTTGCTTGACCAGCTACCGAGGTGCGAACAACGCGGTGTCCTTGGGTCTTCTTCACGTGTAATATGTGTCGTGATGCTCAAGGCACTAGCGACCAACTCGCACCGTGGGCGTTGTCTCCCCAAATTTAATTTGCGTCTTTTTTACACTAACCTTCCTTGGCACAGGTCAGTCTTCGGATATCGCTGAGATCACATCTTCTCAGTCCGATTTTGTATAAGAAGGGTCAGATGGGGGTGCACTTTGCTCCCCCAACACAACCTCTCTCAGCGAGTCTGAGCTGTACAAGCATCCCTGTTCAACAGTTCTCTTAATTCGTCACGATGTTCGATTCTCTCCCATCCCAATTCTGTCTCCAAGATCTCTCCGCCATTACTGGCCGTGTATTCGAGCTACGAGTGAACGCTCACCAAGCAGAGGCCGATAGGGCAGCACGCGCTTGGTTTAATAGGTATGTATACCTCGATTTCCCCTTGTTGGATCGCAGCCAACATCGGTGCGCAGCATAGGTTTGTACGATGACCGGAAACGATCCAAGTTCATAAACTACGGCAAATTCGACTTGTTTGCCGCTCTCACCTTCCCCGATGCCGATGTAAAGCATCTCACCACCGGCATTATATTCTTCCTTTGGGCTTTTTCTGTACGTCTATCATCCGCGCCTCTTGTCTCTTGTGCTAACGACCCCGAACCAGGCCGACGATTGGGCGGATGAGGGAGACTTTCGATCCAATCCTGATGATCTTCAGGTTGCGCACCGCATTTCCATGAGCGTTATCGCGGACCCAGAAGGCCCTCGCCCGGAGTTTCCCTACGCTGCCATGTTACACGAGTAGGTATTTTGGCCATCGTGATCTCATGACGTAACTTAAAAAAATAACTTCTAGTCTTCTCACTCGCTTTCGCGAAACCTCTACCCCAGGCTCTTACAAACGGTATTCAATTATTTCTGGATGATGGTTCACAGCCTCTAACTTATCGCACAGCTTTGTTCGTGCCTTTGAAAAATGGAGTAGTTCACAAGTCAAACAATCAAAGAACCGGTCTCAAGACCGCATTCCGTCTGTTGAAGAATTTATTCTCATGCGGCGTGGTACCATCGGCGCCGACTTGGTCGAAGGTTTGGATATTTCCCATATGCGCTCGGTAATTTATTGATTGGCATGGTTTCTATAGTAATGATTGAATATTCGCTCGACCTGGATCTCCCAGACGAAGTCTTCGAAAACCCCATCATCAAAGCAATGTCCGACGCAACTAATGACCTTATGACATGGCCTAATGTTGGTGCATGTTGTCTGTTTGATGCAACGGTCGCTGATTCTCTCTCGAAATAGGACCTTTGCTCCTTTAACGTGAGATCGGTTGGGTGGTCGCTTGATTCATGCACTGACATGTGTCCTATTTTTACAGAAAGAACAATTGGACGGCGATTACCAAAACCTGGTGTTTTGCATCATGCACGAACGCAATGTCGGTCTTCAGGCTGCCATCGACATCCTGACGGAGATGCTCGCGCAGCGTCTCGAGCAATATGTTAATTTGAAGAACCAGCTACCTTCATTCGGCCCTGAGGTGGACCGAGAGCTGGAGAGGTATTTACACGCGCTTGAGAACTTTGTTCAAGGGACGGTGTTGTGGTACTACCTCAGTCCAAGTAAGGGGTCCTGACGGTCTCACGTTCGTTTACGACGCTGACGGTTTAATCACACAAGGGTACTTCCGCGGTATCGATGTCACCAACCGAGAAAACATGGTCGTACCCTTGTTCAAACCCGGGGTCTTCTGATGTGGATAGTTCTATGAGTATAATTTTTTCAGCCCATACACTTTCCCACACCTTTTTTCTGTATATTTTGTAACGTATGCCACGATCACTCGGATTATTCTCTAGCTAACCTTGTTGTTGTAATACGCCGTGTTGTGCATTATGCCTGCATCTGTGTAATCCATGGCATTTCTGTTGGATCCCTTCCACCTCGGACGTTCACGCACACATCCAAAGGGTGATTGGGATAAGCCGAGGAAGCTTGGGTCCCGCGAGGGCCGGAGAAACCTGTGCTTCTTCTGCTGTAAAGTGAGGAAGTTGTACGAGAATCCCGTTTCGTTAGTCTTCGAAACTGGCTTGGCGACGAGAGTGGCGTCGGGAAGGGAGGACGCCACCGTGGAAGGCATGATCCTGGTTGTCCACACTGAGCATCATCGGAACTGCTGTATGTATGGAAACGGTGCCGCCGCAGTGGAACAAATAGTTGATCCGAGATAATTATCCAGGTGTTCGGGGTCCGTTCAATGTTTGATGAGTGACGTCAACATGGCCAAACACCCTGTGGGCATGCCAGTACGTTTCATGATCCATTTCGGTACGGTCCGAGTTTCTTCTCTTTTCTTTTACTTTTTCCCTGCCGCTGTGGGTGGTGGTGAAGTATCATTGTTGATTGGCGCCATTAGCCATCGGCGGCGGCCTGGGCCTGTGTTCATTTAACTGTGGTGGGTCTAATGTCACCGTTCCAGCGTGTTGGTAGGGAGGGCCATGTGTGCGTCGCCGTAAGACGTGCATCATTAAACCTAGCCTTGCACGCTTTATGACAGGAACCGCAGACGTCGCATTTCCTCCCCCTCTCCCCAATGCGATATATTATCGCTCGAGTCGCAACACGTGTTGGCACTCCCACCGTTCACTTCCGCGTCCATAATCCGCACTCGGAGCGCGGTGTGCGTATCTCTCCGACGTCCGCCTGAAACGGATCGTACGGTCGGGTGGCCTCGAAGTTGGTCTCTTCGACCACGAGCTTGCGGCGTTGTTCACTTGCGGGAGAAGATCTTCCAAACGACCTTTTTTTTTCGCGCTCGCCGTGTTGATAGCGATCACTTACCATGCGTGGCAGGGGGGTTCGGTTGCACAACCTACGTAATCGAAGACTGCACTGTGCATGCGACATGCGCAGTCACTCCCTGTGGTTACCCGCTTATCAGGTGACCACAGGTGTGCGAGCTCGCATCCAGGTCTTTGGGTGGACACTTTGCCGTCGCGATTGCGTTTGTCTGGCGCACGTGCTCAGGTGAAGAAGGTTTGACGCACTGACGTGAATAAGGGTACCCTCGTGTTGCTCCATCAAAGCTTGATATGGTACGAACCAGGTGGTCCTCACCTTGATCCGATTCTCATAATACTCTGTTTGGACGTGACGTGCGCCGAGGGTACAAGCCGAATGAATTTGTAGCCGCAGGGTCTCTCGGACAGAGTGCGCTCCTTTAGATCCACGGACAGGCACCGAGAGCAAATCTTGGACGATGGATTTCTACCTGGAAATAAGCTGTCTCTGCGACCCTGGACAAGGGCATGTGATGATGCGTAGGCGGGTCGGGTGGTCATTACTAGGTGAAAAAAGGCAAGGCGGAAAACGTGTGTTAGGGTAAGTTTGCATTTGAATATCGCTAAGCGGGTGTGCGTGACCCAGGGTTGATCCCATTGGAGTCGAGGAAGGATAAAGGATCTGCGGTAAATGAGATGGAAGTCATTGTGAAGTGGATGAGCAAGCATGGTGCTATAGATGGCAAGTCGGTCGTTGATTTCTGGGTCGGTGGTATTCTGCAAGAAAGGGGATGGGGTGAACCAAGTCTGGGAGGTCAGGAGGAGACTCCCGCGATGTGCTATGGTTTACCCCTTCCTTTTTCTGGCGGAATAAGCTCGAAACGACGCCCGAGCGACGATTTGACGGGATTCCTGCGTTGATGCCATGACAATGTCATCAGATCTACTAGACTGCTCGAGATGAGGGGAATCTGGACGTTGTTCGTTCACGAGGAACGCGGACATTGGTCTCCATGCCATTAGACGTGGTCTTGAAGCACCCAGAACGCCTCGATCCTTCCATGGCCTTTGGACGCCGTCGACTTCGACGACTATCACATCGGTCCAGCGGTCCGTTGTGATCGCACCTGCTCGGGCACTTGATGTGCGTGCGTTGACGATGGAAGATTTCTCAGTCCTCGGAAATGATATCGAATGTGCAGTCCATGGCCGCTTGGGGGGGCGGGTCTCGATGCGATGACAGAGAGTGGATATCGATGGACGGCTATTAATCAAACGGTTTGCCAGTTTCATTTATCTCCCCTTCTTGGACAAGTACATCCTTCTTGTGTACCATGGGGGTACAAGTCATTTTCCAAAGAACGAGATTTTTACGCAACTCGTTCATTATGCAAGGACACGTTTTAAAGCTTTAAAGTAATGTATATAACCCTCTACGAAGCAAGAATCCGCCACCGTATCTGAGGGATACAGTAGTTTGGTTTCTTGTTGACCTTGTGCGCAACTGCGCACGGGCCGACATATTCAAACTCCGAATGTGGCAGCATGGTATTGGAGAGTGAACTTGAAACTCGGCCTCGGCAACGTTGCGGGGCCACATACATGTCTGTCAAACGACTATTTATCTCACCTTGGGGCCCCGGGCCGGGTATACATTCGGCATAAAGTGCCACTATGTGCTCCGATTTTGAGTAATTCGGACAACGCTGTCCTTTCATGCGCGAACTAGACACGTGATTCGAAGCGCCTTTTAAAATGGGCACGCTGGGGGTTCCAGAGGCAAGTGCTGTGTTCAACTACCACAACCCAGACATCCATGTACACCAATTCCACCTCCAAACGCAACTATTTCGGCAAGGGCTCCACCGTCGTACGCTCTGACGGCGAGGGTGCCGTTCGCAGGTTGGCTATCACATCTGACACGCTGGTCACACGGCCCTTTGAGGGTATTGAAGTGATACCCGATGTCATCTCGTACGCTGCGCGAACGCACGGTTCACGCGAGGCCCTTGGATGGCGCAACGTCGTCAAAATCCATGAGGAAGAAAAAGAGGTCAAGAAGATGGTCGGAGGCAAGGAAGTAACCGAGACCAAGAAGTGGAAGTATTTCGAACTGAGCGATTTCGAGTACATTAGCTTTCTCGATGTTCAAGAGCGAGTCTTGGAACTCGCACGCGGGTTGTTGCATCATGGGATTGTGAAGACGGATGTGTTCAATATTTACGCTCAGACGAGGTATGTTGTACGCTCAGGAGGGGGGTTTCTGAATGTTTATTTATTTCCTTTTTTTACAGTGTGAATTGGCAGCTCATGTCGCATGCGTGTACGACTATCTCGACGCCTGTCGCGACTGCTTATGATACCCTCGGCGAGGCTGGTCTCGCACACTCACTTAACGAGCCCAACTGTGTCGGCATCTTCACCAATGCTGAATTGCTCCCCACATTGGCCCGCGTTCTCAAGGACACGCTGTCTGTCCGACTGGTCGTCTATGACGGTGACCCCA
>JBBPQP010000587.1:0-21356 GCA_038092555.1 Boletus subgraveolens
TCAAGACATTAATCACATACCGGGCCAGTGTGATCCACTAGGGAAAAAGAGTGGATTCGAAGCTTATCCGAAAGTTATGCGAAGGCGAAGGGGATGACAGTTAAGCGGAACACTGAATACCAGGGTGATAACCGTGTTTCGTTTATTTGCAAGCAAATACAGTGGGACTTTCAGCATCGATTGATCGATGTACTATTCTAAGGCTGGCAGAGGGTCAGTTGAGTAAGTTCGTGTTCATGACCTAATTTCGATCAAACAGCTGGATCAGACAACGTTGGCCTAAGATAACCCGTATCGGTTCATCGTGGGAACGTTCTCCTGGATGGGTGATGGGTGGACACCCCTACAAGATTGGTATAAATATTGTGTCCCCTAAGTACTTAGGAAGACACCATACTTACGTCCTCAGCCAGCGCTCCTTCGTTTGTGTGGCACCAATTCTGGCTGCGAGCCAATGTAACACCCACTGACAAATTTGCATGTCACCGAAATGATATGTTGAAACCTCGCACGAACGCGATAGTGTTTCGAGCACACGAACTCACGGATTGCGAGTTCATGCCTTCTGCGACGTGGGGTCATGATACTCGCCCATTTCCTTGGTGACAATAGCCTTCGGCTTCGTCGTATGCAGTGTAGTGGGCACGCAAGAATGTGGACAATATGCTGGTTTCAACCAAAGCGTTACGTAGGTCCTGAAAAGGTTTGCATCACAGACTAAATCGCGCGTGTAAAGGAGAAGTTCCCTCGAGATAATGGAGCTTTGAGATATACACAATATACCGAGAGCAGGAGAAGAGGCATACGCATAAATAAAATAAATAGGCCGACTTGTCATCGTTCAAAGTACACCATTCCCTATTTTTCACCAATGTCCCAGCGCTTGAGCTTGTTCCCTCTCTACCCACAATCCTCGTTCAAACCTGACACGTGTTATCTCCCGACGGTTCAAGTCGGATTGCATCCCATTCATCCGCGTCGCCTTCTACGACCTGATCTTCCTCCGGGGCTCGGGGGACATCCGCGAATGCAACCGCGGACACGGCCGTATTTTGACTGGAAGTGGATTGCGACAACACACCGAATCCGCTGTCAATCCCCTGACAGTCGTGACGGAGGTCACGGTCATACAGCTCTCGCACGCTGATAATGAACCGAGGCATCATGGGGCATATGGTTATGACAGAAAATATGTCCAACAAGCGTAGTGAAGTGCTGGTTTTTGTAAACCCGATGTCGGCGACAGCGGTAATATTGAAAAGCAGGTTCCTAGGAGTCCAGAAGAAACCGAGTGAACGGTTAGCTTTTCGGAAATACTAGCGAGTGAGGTGGATGGTAGAGCGTGAAGGTGACCAATGGAAATGAGAGAGAGTAGAAAAGCAAGACATACACGAGGAAATACAGAATTCCATCTCGCATGAATTGTCGCATGTACCGATTAGGCCGCCACTGCTTGGTTGCTTTGTACATCCCAACTGACTGGCTGAAGGTTTGGATGACAGCGAGAACGAGAAGCATGGTTCCGAGAATAAATCGCGGGATTCTAGCATACACGTAAATCAGTGGTGCGACGCCGTTTAATGAGTAATTGCAAGAATTGAGATCAACCAGCTGAACAACTGTGGCTAGAGAAAAGGGTGGAGGGTGCCGAATGACCACCTCTGTGAGATGCAGTGATGTGTACAATTTGGCCCCGGACATACCTGAGAAGTAGGTATTGGAATTGGTGTAGATGGCCCAAGGAACGAAGGCACAAATAGACTGTAGAACATAGACGAACAGGAGAACCCGAAGAATGTTTTTGGATCGATTCCACATCGCATACACCCGCAGGATCATTACATCTAATTGAAATCATGATCTGGAGCAAGAAATCGCGAGGGCACAGTGACTTACAATCAGCAGCTGTCATGAATATTTCGAATGCCCAGGCAGACACTAGATATAATATAGTACCTTTGGAACATCCTTGTCTCATACTGATAGCTTCACAGGCAGTACAATGGTCACATACACCTATGGAATTATTATCAGTTCGGTTTTCAGTCTGAATTTGATGCATATTATACATCTACCAGATGATCGCTATATTAATGATAGACAGGACATAAAGCAGACACACTGACTTTGGCAGGGTCGGGGAGAAAGGTACTACCCACTGTGAATCATTACATCTGATCAGTGCAATTATTCTCGGACTTGATTCTGAACATACCGAGGCCATTGATACTTCAACACAATTTCATTCTTAGCTGTATAATTTGCTATGCATCATAACAGAAATAGACGTACATGGCGGAACAAAGTCCGAGATAGCGGACCTATGGAATTGTCGATTATGAACACCTGCAATGGAGTGTCCTCTGAGCCTTTAATACACACCAGAATAAAGATTGTGGAGACCCAGGTCCAGGGTTTACACTATGGGACTATCAGGGGCCCAGTACTTAGCACGATAATTGTTGCCCACCCAAATATAGTCTATCTTCAAATATTTCCAGCTGACCAAAACGACGTAGAGAATGAAATAACATACCTCTCTCGAAAAGGTGAGGACTGCAGGAGTAGGGTTGAAATTATCACCTCAGAATCAAAATCCTGGATGCGATGCACATAAACATCACTCACGATAATCATATATGGCAGCAGTGACGATAACAACTGTGCAGGTCTATTAGATTAATCAATGAGAGAAGGTATGGGTAACCATACGGGATCCATAGTTATTCATCTGGAGAAGCTGCAAAGCAGACTGTAGGTCAGTGGACATGGCTGGTAGAAGAAAAACGGCGATGTCTGATGGTTCAATGACAAACAACGAATAATCGTCAAGGAGAGGGAGGTTGGCAGTGGTTCGGTCTCGGGTTACCCTGGCGGTTATATCCTCTGCCTGGTGTATTAAATATTTGTTTCAAGAATATTTTGGAACAACGAGTGATGTACGACTCGGGCCATCCGACGTTCAACACGCCATGCAGCCTGATGGAGCGGTGGTGACGGAAGGCAGTGCGAGAGCATCTTCGTATATGGCACAGGACGTTTGCGGTAAAAGCATCGAATCGTGGGTTTCATTTAGAAGGAGATCACGTCCTATGACATCCAGTGGGAAGTAAGATCTAAGCCTTGAAGCTATGGCGCCTAAGAGCAGATCTGTCATAATGTGCCAAGGCCAACACCATATATCTACCATTTGTTCGTTTCGACGCGTTACTACGATTCGAGTAGCTCATTCCCTTCAGATGTACACCTTCTACGAAGTACTTACGAGTGGCATCACAATATATCTTGGCTCTACTCCTGCCTGTCAATATGTATCCAATTGCAATCCATTATTTATGCTGACCTCAACTTGGGGAGGTGCGACAGCGATCGGGAGAACCACAGTTACTCTTCTAACAGCGATGATCGATCTGAATGGTGATCATCTCCTAATCAAGAAGTGGGGCCGTGTTGTGGCGTTAAGGGGGCTAGTGTTTTGCTTCAGTTCCATCATAGGACCGAGACAAATTATCGAGAGAACTGCCTTATGCCAAGCCCGTCTCAGCAACGTCCTCTGTCCCGACTGGCAATGCCTCAATCCTCCAAGCATCGCGCCTCATCTCATCCCTTTCCCGTAGTCTGGTGATCAGCCCGTCTATGAGGTGGCAATCCGTCGACGGATTCCCTCATAGACGGGCTGGTCACCAGACTACCTTTCCCGTACTATGGCATGTTTGGACACCACAGCTCTGCAGGGCCATTGTCCACCACGAAAGCCTTGAGTAGGACCCTCTCTCGCATCGCCGGGACCAAGGAATGAGCTGTGATCACACTCATCAAATCTTACAATTCCTTTTCTGACTCAACGCACATCACAACCACCCTCTTCTACCACACAGATGGTGTGATTGATCACACTGCGCCAAAGAACATGCACAACAGACCGATGAAGAAGCGACAAGCGGTACTAATGGATGCTTCTTTACCTGTCAGTCAAAGCGCTGGAGATTCACAGGAATCCACGATCATCGTTTCAGCTCCGGCTGCGTGCAGTACCCGAACGATTGATTGAACTAAATAAAGAGATCAAACATGCCTACAAATGGAAGAGACACCGCGTTGCGACGACGTCCATGTTCTTTTTCCAATTGAAACAGCTGGATCATCTGTGCGTACACCGTTCAGCTGAGGGCACACAGCACATATGCACAAATTTTATAATAGGCAAGCCGCGTTCCGAAGGGCCAGGGCGGATATCGATGCGATGTAAATATATAGATTGCGCATCGTGCGAAAAAAAGGGGGATGTGTCGTTGCGTATACAGTCGCACGGTGAGATGTGCAGGTTAGAGTCAAAATGACGCCGAAAACCAATGTGCGTGAGAGTAAAGAAGAGCTGGAGTATCGGTGGGGGGCGACGGGTGCTACCTACCTGTCTCCCTCCATCCAATATTGCACCTGGCTCGTCGATCCAATGGTCCGCAACCCAGACTGATGGGATACGAACAGCCTCGGTCCTAGCCCTAAGTTTCTGATCCGACGACGTGAAATGCGGCGGTGAATCCATCAGCATACACACTGATCACGAAAGCCGTGTCATAGGTGGCCCTTCCGGCTGAAGGATATCAGCGGGACCTAAACATGCGGCTGACTAGCATCGTTTTCTGAGGGGAAGACCTTCGTGAAGGGGGAGTGAGACTGGGATTCCTGGTCCTCTCTGCATGCACAGGTCGCGTAAACATATGACTCCCACGTGACAGAGGTGCGAACAAAACTGGAGATCCAGGGAAGATGGTTGGAGTCTCAGAGTAAAGTTCCCGCGCGGGTGAAGCCGCGTTCGGGGGGAGGTGGATGGGGGAGTCCATTTGTGTAGAAATGTCAGTAAGGATGGGGGAGGAGACATGGATGAAAAAACGCGGACATGGCATTGGGGTGTCGCCTTCCCGCTCGAAAGAAAGACGATTGGAGGTAGAGATAAACACGCTGGGCAGTGGGCATTGTGCAAACGCCGCTATCAGGTCACGTGACACCTGGCCGTCACAACTCTTTTTGAGCCAAGTCTGATTTCATTCCTGGACAAACCTGCCCGTGCAGGAGTTGTTTCATTTCCGCGCTATATATCGGCACCATGCTCGAAGAACTTGACGGAAATCGCAGAAGACGGACTTTATTCAACTCACCTCGTGCTCTGTTTTTCCTCGTTCTTCCAGTGCTCTCGTCATTGACGTGTGACGCCTCACCTCGTATCCGTTCGTGAGTATCACTCGTTTCTAGTTTCTTTATACCGCGTGGGCGCGGGCCCATAGAATGGAAGGAACCTCCGTTTTCGTCATGATTACCCTTGAGAGTTTGTGCACCTTGTGTTCCAGCTCTCTCTAGTTACTTGCTCTCGCAGCTAGTATCGCTGACAGCGCCATAGTTCGGACCCGTCAAGGGAATGACGGGATCCATCTCGCTGTATATCCTTCATGTGTGGCGCCGTAGCAGACACGAAAGTTGGCTTGAATCTCGACCGATACAAGATTATCGTCTCCTTTGACGTGCGTCCACTGCCGAATCGACCGGCCTCGTTCTAAGTCTTTTGACTTGCAGGATTCTTACACAGACGGGGGTACACGTGACGGTGGGCCTTTTGCACCCATTGTCAATAAATATTCCACGGGATGCACAAGCTGGAGGGTGGGTGGACGATATTGCCAACGACATGACGACTCACTTGATGGATTTCGTCGTAAGCGCTGCTACTCCATCCCTAACAGATCCGAAGGCCTGACCTGGGATGCTAGTGGTTAGGTGCCGTCATGAACATCACTGTGTGACCAAGCAACCGTTACCCTCACGATTGCATCATGCAGAGTAGCCTTGCAGTTTCACCTTTGTGCGAGCCCAAGTATCCGCCACATTCTGAAAACATCCAACAATGTATATCCAGAGACCCCCTCTATACAGTCTTTTTCGGTGTCAAGTAAGCATCACCACCTTGAACCTCGGCTAGTGAATAACGATCACTACCAGAGATTGGGATGATTTGGTCGGTCTATTTTCCTCTCGACTCTTGAGACATGGAATTAAGTTGCATTCTTGACCAGTCGATGGTGATCAACTCCCGCAAACAGCCCAGACTTCCTCAGCCAGATGGCACCCCTCTGCGGCCCCAAACAAACGCCAATAACTATCTCGTCACCGACGCCTACGGCCGTGGTAGCCAGAACGTCTTTGGTCAAGCATGGATGCAGTCCGTCATCAACGGACCCGCAGAGGTCCGCGCACGGAACCCGCCGCTCAACGCTCACTTTGTCAGCTCTGCTACACTGTGCTTGACCCTGTTCGGGCTACCTGGGGTTTGGGCACGTTGAACACACTCCATTCATAACGGAACATCGACGGTCGGATCTTGTGATGGCCCGGTGCATTATTTTTATTCGATCCCAGAGTGAGTAGTGCTTTGTCGGTCGAGTGTCGAGTCCGAGGATTGGGGTCAATGACCCTCGATGATGTCAGGGATCCCCAAAGGGAAACCTATCGCATTATGGCGGTTTGCATCGAAGACGTTCTAGGTTCGCGTCGTGTTCCCTGATTGGAGGTGATTTTTTCCCCTCTTACTTTGCTCGCTATTGAGTGTTGCTCTCAGCCAGAGGTATGCATATCCACTTTCATGCGTTAGGCTGCGTGATTCATCCTCGGTACGATGACGTAGCATACCCTCCAATAACATGTCTGAAACTCGCTCTGCAATCCCTAATAGGTAAGGGATTTTGTTCATTCCACCCAAGGTCGACATTGTGCCTTGGAATCACGAGCGCGAATACGTACGCTATAGGTCCATCACTTGATTCTAAGTTTTCAAGACCACCCTCTCTCGCATCCCTGTTCGCCGGTACCTAGGAACGAACATTCGAATCATACGATGATCCGACAACGTGGTCGCGCTCATCAAATCAGACATTTCCTGACCTAACCACCTTACTCTACCTCAGAGACGACGCGATCGATCGTACACGTACCCCCACTGGCCAAACTTATCGTCGTGTTCAGCTTTTTTCGGTGTGCTGTATACACCCCGAGTCCACGTACCAGTTGTACCGACCCAGGAAATCCTTCATCGTAACTCCCAACGACGCAAAGTAAAGTTAACGTTCGAGGCGTCAATCACACATCCAACCACTGGCAACTAGTACGATCGACAAGGATGCGAAAACGAAGACGAGGGCGAATTTGAAGCTTGTCTGACGAATGCAAAGGTCACAAGGACTCGCGCGCAACACTGAACGCTAAGGCACGCAAATACGATGGGACTTAATCATTCGACCAATCGATGTACGCTTTCCGAAACTACAATTGGGTCAGTCGGGTGTTCGTGTTCGTGAACTGAATTTCGTCGAACTGCTTAATCAGATGGTGTTGGCCCATAATGCCGTTTCCTCGTCGTTCTCGACATTCTTACAAGTATAGGTACGTCCCCAACAGTCACGATGCGACAACCGTGTCTGAATGGAACATCGATATTTATTTAATCTCGAAGAAGACCTTTTTTCTCGGTGCGCCCATTTGGGAGGGGACTTTGACCTCTTGGGGAAAAAAAACCGTGTTCATTTACATTCCCAGCTAGCGCTTTTTCGCACATGTTTACAGTCCAGCTCAGGTTGAATATGGACCGATTGATTGATGCCGTTCGTGGTGGAAAGACGACAACCACCGAGTCCCCGAGTTCGTGCCTTCCGCGCCGTCCGGTCATGATACTCACGCATTTCGTTGGTGATAGTAGCCTTTGGTCCCGTCGTATACAGTGTAGTAACCACTCAAGCATTGTAAACAGGATGCTAGTTTGTATCAAAGGGTTACGTAGGTCCTGAAAAGGCTTGCGGCACAGACCAAATCGCGCGTGTAAAGGGGAAGCTCCTTCGAGATAATGGAGCTTTGAGATATACATACGTGTAATTCACCGAGAGCAGAAGAAGAGGTATATGCATAAATAAAATAAATAGGCCGACTCGTCACCGTTCAAAGTACACCATTCCCTATTTTTCACCAATGTCCCGGCGCTGGTGCTTGTCCCCGCTTTCTACCCAGAATCCACGTTCAAACCTGACACGTGTTATCTCCTAACGGTTCATGTCGGATCGCATCCCATTCATCCACGTCGCCTTCCATGATCTGATCTTCCTCCGGGGCCCAGGGGGCATCCGCGAATGCAATCGCGGACACAGCCGCATTTTGACCGGCAATGGGTTGGGACAACACACCGAATCCGGTGTCAATCCCGTAGCAGCCGCGCAGGTCACGGTCATACAGCTCTCGCACGCTGATGATGAACCGAGGCATAATGGAGCATATGGATATGTAACTGAACAAGGTCAGGATGAGCAACCGAGTGTTGTTTGTCGTAGACCCATTTAAGACTATGGTAGCAATATTGAAAAGCATGTTCCTAGCAGCTCGGAATAAAATAACGAAGCGGTTAGCTTTTGGACAATGACTCAACTTGAAGAGTAAGGTGGATGGGAGGCCATGATAGTGACGAACGAGCGAGGAGAAAGGCGAGACGTACATAAGGAAATAAAGAATTCCATGTCCCACGAGTTGTTGCATATACCGATTAGGCTGCCACTGCTTGGTTGCTTTGTACATCTCAATTGACTGTCTCAAGATTTGGATGACGGCGAGAACCAAAAGTGTAACACCGAGAATAAATCGCGGGATTCTAGCATACAAGTAAAGCAGTGGTGTGCTAGTTGATGAGAAATTGCAAAAAGAGAAATTCATCTGTTGAACAACTGCGACTAGAGAAATGGGTGGAGGATGGCGAATGGCCAGCTCCGTGAGATGTACTAATGGGTACGATCTGGCTCCAGACATACCTGAGAGGTAGGTTTTGGGGTTGCTGATGACGCCTGCGAAAACAAAGGAAAAAATAGCCTGTGGAACGTAGATGAATTTCAAGATGACCCAAGGAATCGATTTGGATCGATGCCACATTGCATACACCCGCAGGATCATAACATCTGCAATTTAAATTACACCGGAGAAAGGCATCAGGAGGGAATAGTAACTTACAGTCAGCAGCCGTAATGAATATTTCGAATCCCCAGATATCTACCAGATATAATACAGTACCTTTGGAGCATCCTCATCTCGTACTGATTGTGTGGAAGGCTCAATCCACTTACATCTATGGAACCGTTATCGATATAGTTTTCAGTCTGAATTTAGATGCATACATCTACCCGAACATGATCATTATATTAATGATTGACGAGGTACAAAGCAGAAACACTCACTCCGACAGGGCCAGGGACAAACGGAGTACCCACTGTAAATGCATCTGGTCAGCGCAATTATCCTCGGATTTATTTCTGAAGTGAATCTGAACATACAGAGGCCATAGAGACTTCAGCACGGTGTCATTATAATTTTCCATGCATCATAGCAACAATGGACCTACATAGCAGAACAAAGACCGAGATAGCGGACCTACGGAGCCATAAGTTCGGAGCACCTATGATGGAGTGTGCTCTGAGCCTTTATACACACCAGAATAAACATTGTGGAGACCCAGGTCCAGGGTCTGCGCTGTGGGACTGTCAGGGGCCCAGTTCTCACTACTGGATAATTGTTGCTTACCCAAACATAGTCTACCTTCGAATATTGTCAGCCGACTCTTGATATGACGCGGAGAGTGAAATGATATACCTCTCTTGAAAAGGTGAGGACTGCAGTGGTAGGATTGTAATGATCACTTCAGAATGAATACGATGCCGTGCACATAAGCATTACTCACGATAATCATATACGACAGCAGTGACAAGAATCACTGTACTGGTCTATAAAATTGATGATCGAGAAAAGGTATGAACAACCGTACGGGATACATAGTTAGTCATCTGGAGAAGCTCCAAATCGGACTGTAAGTGGGAGGACATAGCGAAATTGGATGTCTGACGGTTTGACGACAAACAAAGAATGAGAGTTGAGGAGAGGGAGGCTGGTAATAGTTTGGTCTTGGGTTACCCTCGTGGCTATATCCTCTACCCGGTGTACTCATTTGAAATGACTCGTGATGTACGACCCCCAACGTTCGACCAACACGCAATCCGGCCTGATGGAGGGATGGTGACGGAAGGCAGTGCGAGAGCATGCTCGCATACAGCACAGGACACTTGCGGTAAAAATATCGAACCGTGGTTTAAATTAGAATGGGATTACGTCTCCGGTCAAAGCTGTGCAGCTGTGGCACCTAAGAGCGGATCTGTCATTGATTGGACACTGCTCGCAGACGAATCAAGGCGCTCATTACCTTCTTCAGCACGCCTTCCACAAGGTGCTTACCAGTGGCATCACAATATATTTTGGTTCCCTACTCCCATCAATATATATCAGGTTGCAACCAATTATTTTGTGCTATCCTCAACTTGAGGAGGTGCGGAAGTGATGGGGAGAAATTTAAACCACAGTTGCTACCGGCAACGGTGATCTGAATGGTGACCATCATGTTGTGCCAGTGGCGCCGAGAGGGCCAACATTATGCCTTAGTCCCCTGATAGGACCAAGAAGGCCCAATTCGGGATGACAGATCATCGAGAACTGCCTTAGGCTAAGCCCCTCCTGGAAACGTCCTCTCTCCTGACTCGCAGTGCCTCGATACATCGTGCCTCGTCTCTACCCTTCTGAGTACCATGGCATGTTTGTACACCACAGCTGTGCCCAATCGTCCACCGTAAATCACAGCCTTGTTCAGGACCCTCTCTCGTGTCGCTCTTCGACGATACCAAGGGATTTCGGACACCTTGATCGCATTCATCAAATCACACGATCCCTTGATTTCCCTTTCTGACTCAGTGCATACCACGACCACCCACGTCTACCACAGGGACGGCGCGATTGATCGTACCGCGCCAAACGATCGGCGCAACAGACCAATGAAGAAGTGAAGAGCGGAACTAATGGGTACTTCTAGTCGGGTATGGTTACCTACCAGTCAAAGCGTTGGAGACTCACAAGAACCCACGACCATCGTTTCAGCTCTGTGTTGTATACGATTCCTGAACGACCGATTGAGCTAAATGATGAAATAAAACATACCGACAAATGGAAGAGACACTGCGCTGCGATGTCCATGTTCTTTTTCCCATCGAAACAGCTGGATCATCTGTGCGCACAGCGTTCAGCTCAGAACACACAGTCTATGCACAGATTTTATAATGAGCAAGTCGCGTTCCGAAGGGCCATACTCCACCATGGAAGGGGACGGTAGACAAAGAGGGCGGAAATCGATGCGATGTAAACATATATATTGCGCATGGTGCCAAAAAAGGGGATATGTCGCTGCACATATAGTCGCGTGTCACGGTGGGATCAGCAAGTTAGAGTCAAAACGACGCTGAAAATCAACGTGCGTGGGACTAAGGAAGAGCTGGGGAATCATGGGGGTCGATGGGGCCTACCTACCTGTCTGCTTTCATCCGACAATGCACCTGGCCATCTATTCAATTATCGGTGTTCACAACCCAGACTGATGGGACACGAATAGCCTCAATCCTAACCCTATGCAGCATCTGACCCGAAGACGTGACATGCGGCGGTGAATCCATCAGCATACACGCTGATCTCGAAAGCCATGTCACCGGCGGCCCTTCCAGCTGAACGATATCAGCGAGACCGAAACCTGCATCTGACTATTATAGCATGGTTTTCTGAGGAAGAGGACCTTCGTGAGGGGAGCGAGACTGGGATCCCCGGTCCTCTCTTGCGTGTACAGTGCGAATGTAGCTGGAGATCCAGGGGGTACGGTTAGAGTCTAGGAGGAATTTTCCCGCGCAGGTGAAGACGCGTTCGGCGGGAGGTGGACGGATGGGGGAGTCCATTTGTGTAGAAATGTCAGCAAGGATGGGGGAAGAGGCGCGGATGGAAAAGCGCGGACATGGTGTTATGATGTCGCCTTCCCACTCACAAGAAAGACGGTTGGACAGTTGGAACGAGCTGACCGAACGTGGCAAACAAATCACACGTGTCACGTGACAACTAACCAAGTCTAATTTCATTCCTGGAGCCGGGAGAACTCAGTTTATGCGGAAGCCATGTCTTTTTCGCATCCTATATCAGCACCATGCTCGAAAAATTCGATAGAATTCACAGAGGATAGGTTATATTCAACTCGGTCCGTGGTCGGTTTGACTTCGTTCTTTGAGCGCTTTCATGACCATATCCGGTATTCTCAGTCGTGTCCTTTTGCGACTCTCGGAATCACGAGCGTTTCTACGCTACTTTGTAGCATGTAGTCGCAGACCCAGGGAGTAAAAGGAGCCACCATTTTGTCGCGATCATACTTGATAGCTCGTGCACACTTTGTTCCAGGTCCCAATCACCATAGGTCCACACTTGCTCTCGCCGCCAGTGTCAGCGCTACAGTTCGGTCTCGTTAAGGGGACGATGGGATCCATCTCGACGTATGCCCTCAACGCGGATTCCCCCCTGAAACTGTAGCAGACATGAATGTTGCTCAAATATTTACCAATACACGACTATCGTCTCTTTTGGCGCGCATCCACTACGGCTACCGAATCGAATTGTCTCGTCCTAAGCCTTTTTATAACCTGCAGGATTCTTACACGGATGGGGATACACATTATGGAGGGGCCCTTTTGTACTCGCCACCATTATGCCACGCAATGGACAGGCTGGAGGTCGTTCGACCAGTGGCCCAGGACAGGTGGACGCTGCTGGCAATGAGACAGGAACTCACCTGACGGATTACGCCGTAAGCCTTGCTGCGCCACCTCCAACAGTTTGAAGGCCTGACGTGCGATGCTTGTGGTCAGGTGCCGTCACGAGCATCGCTCTGTGGCCAAGCAATTCTTACCTTCGTGATTTCGTCATGCAGGGTATCCTTGTTGTTTAGCGTTCGTGCTAGCCCAAGTGTTCGATGTAGTGCAACTAACAATCACATTCTTAAAACAGTCCAACAAGTTAGATTCAGAGACCACGCTCTATACCGTCTTCTTCAGCGCCAAGTAAGCACCACATCCTTGAACCTTGGTATGCGAATAACAACTACCTCCAGTGATAGGGAAGAGTGGTTCGGTCCGTTCGGCGCTCGGCTTCTAGAACATGCAACTGAGTTTTATTCCTGACCAGTCAATGGTGATCATCTCCCGCATATAGCACAAGATCTCCTCGCTCAAACGACACCCCTCTCTTAACTCCTGAGCATGCGACCGATCGATGTACGATATCCGAAATCTCTAGCAAAGGGTCACTCGAATGTGGTCGTGTTCGTGAGCTGAATATTGTCAAACAGCTTGATCAGATGACGTCGGTTCACATCGTCTCATCATGGTAGTCAACGGAGCGATCTCATCCACTTCATCGTTCTCGAAATTCCTACAAAACTGGTATAGGTACATTTCCGACGCGCGACGGCCGCGTCAAGGAACGTCCCAATGGAACATGATTATTCTATCTCGAGGAAGAGCTGTCTGCGTCCAATGGGGTGCAAACTTTACCCTGTCGGACAAGAAGGAGAAAATACCGTATTCATCTACATTCCCAGTTGGCGCCTCTCCGCCTGTGTTTACAGTCTAGCTCAGGTTGCGAGCCAATGTAACCCACGATCGTCAAGTTTGGATGGTACCGAGATGTTGGACACTCGCTGGTTCCCTTGCAGTCGTGCATCCAAAGCCAACCCTGCAGACAATACAACGAATGGACGAGACATGTTTCGACTACATGGACAGATGTATTTTATTTTTTGCGTGGTGGAAACCGGACAACGGTTGATTGCCGTGCCTTCCGTGACGTCTGGTCATGATGCTCACCCATTTCCTTTGTGATACTACGTAGCCATTGGTTCCATGGTGTACACCGTCGTAAGTACCCGAGGAATGTGAATAACATCCTAGTTTCCATCAAGCGCGGCATAGGTCCTGAAAAGGTTTGCAGCACAGACCGAATCGCGCGTGTAAAGGAGAAACTCCCCGGGATAATGGAGCTTTGAGATATAAATAATATATTAGGTTTAGAAGGCGAGGCATATGCATAAGTAAAATAAATACAACGAGCCATCATTCGAAGTACACCATCCGCTCTTTTTCACCGATACCCTAGCGTTTGTGTCCTGATTTCTACCCCAAATCCTTGTTCAAACCTGACGCGTGTTATCCCCCACTAGTAACGGTTCGAGTTGAATCGCATCGGATTCATTCGCGTCCCCTTCCGCGCCCTGGTCCTGTTCCGGGGGGACATCTGCGAATGCAATCGTGGACACCGTTGTGTTTTGACTGGAAATGGGTTGTGACAATACACCGAATCCGGTGTCAACCCCCTGGCAGCCCCGATGAGTGTCGTGGTCATACAGCTCTCGCACGCTGATGATGAACCGAGGCATCATGGGGAATATGGCTATGAAAGGAAATATGCCGAGGAAGAGTGCCAAAGTGCTGTTTAATGTAGCCTCGTCTTGAACTATAGAACTAACATTGAGAAACACGTTCCTAGAAGTTCGGAAGCAAACAACTGAGTGGTTAGTTTTCGGGCAAGTACTCGAGGGTAAGATGGGTAGGAGAACGTGATGGTAATGGATGAAAATGAGAGAGTAAGACGTACACAAGGAAATAAAGGATTCCATCTCTTACGAGTTGTTGCATGTACCGGTTAGGCTCCCACTGCTTGGTCGCTCTGTGCATATCAACTGATTCCTTGAAGGTTTGGAAGACAGCGAGAATGAAAAGTGTAGAACCGAGAAGGAATCGCGGGATACTGCCATACATGTAAAGGTTGGATTGGGCTTCACTCCACGAGATATTGCAAAAAGAGCCATTGATAATTTGAGCAACTGTGACTGAAGGAAGGGGTAGGAGGTGATGAAGGGCCACCTCCGTGAGATGTGGTGATACATGCAGATTATCTCGAGACATACTTGAGACATTTGTATTTGTATTGTCATAGATACCTGTAAAAATAAAGGAAACAGTGACCTGTGATGCATAGATGAACAGGAGGATCCAAAGGATCGCTTTGGATTGATGCCACATTGCATATACCCGCAGGATCATCACAACTGTAATTGAAATCACAGTCCAGGAAAAGAAAGGAGGGTATACAGTAACTTACAATCAGCAGCATAATCAAATATCAAAAACACCCAGACTGATATCAGATATATTACAGTACCTTTGGAACAACCATGTCTCAAGACTCAGACTGAATGTGTGGAGAGTAGTAAATCAGTGCACTTACACCTATGGAACTGTTATCAGTGCAGCTTACAATCAGAATTTGGATACATGCATACATCTATCAGAAGATGGTCACCGACGACAGACAAAGTTTGAAGCAGCAAACTGACTCTGACAGGGCCTGGGATAAAGGTACTACCACCTGCAAATGTATCCGATCAGTTCAATTATCCTACGGTTCAGTTCTGAACATACCGAGGCCATTAAGACTTGTGCACAGATTCCTTGTTAGCTGTGTCATCTGCTCTGCTTCATAACAACAATAGACCTACATAGCGGAAGAAAGACCAAGATAGCGGACCTACACCACTGTCAATTCCGAACACCTGCAATGGGGTGACTCCCCTGAGGCTTTATATGCACCAAAACAAAAATTGTAGAAACCCAGGACCAGGGTCTGCACTGTGGGACTCGGGCTGTCAGAGGACTAGACTCCAGTGCATAGTCAATAATTGTTGCTTTCTTACCCAAACATAGTCTATCTAATAATGCCAGCCGATAAATATGATGTCACGGTTGAGCTTGAGATAACGTACCTCTCTTGAAAAGGTGAGGACTGCAGTGGTAGCCACATCAGAGCAAAATCGGGAACACATAAACATCACTCACGATAATCATATACGACAGCCGTGACAATTACAACTGTGTTGGTCTAAAGATTAATCACTGACTGAACTTGGTATGAACAACCATACCGGATGTATAGTTGTTCATCTGGAGAATTTCCAAAGCAGACTGTAAGTTGGAGGACATGGCAGGTACAAGAGAAACAGAAATGTGTGGCAGTTTAATAACAAACAATGATTGAGATTCAAAGAAAGGGAGATTGCAGGTGGTGCAGTGTCGGGTTCAAGTTCCCCCGGCAGTTATATCTTATATCCGGTGTCTTAAATATTTGTTTCAATATTCGTTCGGATTCTCGGAATGACGCGAGATACACGACCCTCTGGCAACGTTTGACAAACATCCGATCATGATGGGGGAATGATAATGGAAGGCAGTGCGAGTAGTATGTTAGAAGTCTGCCGCGGAGAGAACAAAGTTGTTATGTATACAGCACAAGACGTTCGCGACCAAAAGATTCAGTCGTGTCATTTAAAATTACATAATATGGCCTCCGAGTCTGGTGGGAATCGAGAAGCACGAAACTGTGGCACCAGAGCAGAACTATCTTGAGGTCAACGACATCCGTCCATTTCACAGCGCTACTACGGATCAAATGCTCCGGGGGGCGTCTTTTTCCCCCTCATTTGAACATCTAATCTCAGCCTCATCGATCATTAGCGCTGAGTCCTGCCCTGACACCCACACTCAGATCAGTGAAATGGCTAGCGTTAGCCGACGGTAGCCGATGGTCAGGACCTGTCAGGACCACTACCCAGTTCACAGATAGGCTCAGCACATTATTTATACTGATTTCGACTTGAAGATCGGGGAATTATTTCATCATGGAACACCTCTGAGTCTCCATTGATGATCCACGTCAGCCTACCCGTAAATTCGGGTAATAGTCCGGTAACTACAATTTGGGTGATGAATCAGTAAGCCAACATCAAAGAAGCTATCCACGGCTAGTGGGGGAGTTATGAAAGTGACCCAGAGAATCACGGTTGCTTCTGCCAACAGTGATCTGAACCGTGCGTGTGATCATCCACGGACCACAAGTTTGTCGATGCATTAAGTGGGCCAAACATTCTTTGATAGTAAAAGCAATGTCGTGAGCTGTGGATGCTTGCGCACCTCTGGCTTAAGTCGAAGGGCCAGATGGATACTGGACTCCAACCAGGACATCGTATTGTATTGCGGATCAGAAGTCTGCCATGACTGTTTGGAGCCGAGAACTCCGAGGTCGAAGGAGATCAGGATCCCACATTATCGAGGCAGTGACTTACGCCATGATCTATCATCTCACCAGAGACGGTTTCTCTGCAGACTTGCAATGTCTCGGCAAAACACCCCGCCTCATCTCTGCCCTTCCCTGTACCTCCCATGCAATCGCCTACCACAACTGTGCCTTATCGTCCACCACCAAAGCCTCGAGCTGAACCCACCCTCTCTTGCGTCCCTCTCCGCATACTTCCTATTTTCTGATTACCGAAGGATGAACGTTCCCCTCAGATCTTCCCTTTCCTTTTCTGACCCTATTCACATCACAACCACCCTTTTCTACTGCGGCAGCCGCACAACCGGCCACACACCCGTCTTCGTTGACAAAGCCTCGTGGAAATAACTCACACCATGTACAGTACCTTCTCATCGAAGACAACTTCTACCGCGCTCTCCACGGCCTCCGGTAGTAGGGTCGGAGGTTAGGTCTGGGACGGAGTGTTGAGAGACATGTGGATACAGGTCTGAACTCGAGCAGTTCGAAACGGGTCTCAAGTACTGATGACGCCAGGCGTGTACTGCTAGGAATCTGCCAAAGTGACGCTCATTGCGCACCGAACAAGAGGTACAACGGACCGTGGAGTGAAAGGACACTCACAGATACTCAGGATCATCGTTTCACCTCTATGCTGTATGCGGCTCCTCAAAATTTGATTGTACCAATAATGGGATCAGACAGACCCACGGATAGGATACGCACTGCGTTGTGACAATGTCTATGTTGTTTGTGCTCTTCTAAACAGCTGTACGTACGTGACTATTCAGCTCGGAAGACGAAGCATATGGACACAGATTCTATAATGGCCATTTGAGCTGCATTCCAAAACACCGATAGCCGATAGCGCGGTAGGATGAGCAGGCTAGACGGCGCTAAAGATCAACGTGCGCGAGAGCAAGGAGGAAGAGCTCGGGAATTGATGGGGGAGCGCTGGAGCGACGGGGCCTACTCACCCGTCTACTTCAACCCAGCCATCCACCTACCTCCTATCCACTCAGTTGTCGCCGTTTGCAACCAAAACTTATGTGGAACGAATAACCTCCATCATAGCACATGCACTGGACCTGGCAACCCTGAAATGTAGTGGTGAATTCGCCAGCATACACGCCAACCCCGGAAGCTGTGTCACTGGCGGCCCTCCCGGCTGAAGCAACTCGGCGGATAGATGAACAATGGCTGAGCAGAGTAAGCCAGGCTATAGCCGACGCTTGACTAGTATGATTATCTGTCTAAGAGGGCTTTCACGAGAAGCGAGAGGGAGACCCCGAACCTCCCCGTTTCTGCAGGTTGCACAAACATAAATTCCCACCTGGCCCAAGTGCAAGTGGAACTAGAAGCGGTTGTGAAGGGAGTAATCCCGTCGTCAAAGGCCCCACAAACGAATCTATCAATTTCGTACGTGCAACCACTTGTTTCTGGATAATGGTCGAGTGTACCGTCATGTCGTCGATTCACCCCGAATAGAGACGTTCGAGACGCCAGAGGAGGCGATCCGGGGGTCGAGGACACGGATGAACTTCCGCGGACCATGTGAGAACGGGTAGATGGGCGAGACCATTTCCATACGGACGGGGTTGGACAAGGATTTGGAGGCTTCTGCGAGGAGAGATACGGCCATGGGGTCGGAGATGTCGTCTTCCCGCTCAAAAAAAGGCCGGCTGGAGGTGGTCAGCGGTGACCAGAAATGGAACTGTTCGAACGATACTCGCGAGATCGGAGAGCATCAAACGTTCTGGTTGTCCGTGCTGATGTTGGCGTCGCTGTCGGTTGGGTTAACATGTCGCGGGTACGGCAGTACGGACGAGACACTGTCGAGACTTGGCCTAGAGGAGTCGGGAGATCGTGCGAGCTGTACTGTAGAACGCTCTGAATCTGCAGTTGCTAGTCGGAGTGCGAACGGTGTAAATCGGAGTGTGAATACGTCGGTTGATCATGTCACTCTCATGCTCGAAGAACTTGATGGAAATAGCACCGCCGTCGGTTTTTCCTTGTTCTCTGAATGTTCTCGTTACCTCACCTTGCGTCCTCGTGTCTCTTCGTGAGATACTGCTCTCACCGATAGCGATAGCGCTACAGTTTGTCAAGTGAATAGACGGGATCCATCCTGCTGTAGCGCCTTAATGTGGACCCCTTCCTGATACCATGGCAGGCACGGATGCTAGCTTGAATCTCAACACCGTTGTTTCCTTCGGCGTGCATACGTCCACCACCAAACTGATTGGCCCCGTCTCGAGTCTTCTAATCACTTGCAGTATTCTAACGCAACGGGGGTTGATATGATGGAGTGTCTCTTGCACCGACTGACATTATTCCACCAAAAGCACAGCTTGGAGGTTGTTCGGCCGACAGTCCTGTATGGGTGGACGGTATTGCCAATGACATGAGACTTACTTGACACATTACACTGTAAGCGGTTTTGCGCTATCTCCAACAACTTTGAAGTGATGAATATACGTGATACGGCCGCATACAATGGGAGCTTCCCTTGTTCAAACTTACGGGTTGACCGTGATGCTGCGGTCCTATTCACTGCCAAAACCCCCTATCCCATCTCCCGAAGATTTATGATCCCGCCCGACTGGAAATGCCACATCATCACTCTCTTTCTCTCCCAAAGCCTTCCCATTTGACTTTCTCATTTGTGGCGCAATCCTACGAACAACTCCCGGGTAATGTCGCCCAGAAAATGGTATCAGTGAGGTATGCATCGGTGTGGATTGTGTGCACGACAACCTTGTTGATGAACAGGATAGGAAGACACGCTCAAGATCGGGCGATTCGAGTCGGTGTTGGCACCGCAGCATATGACGACCGTATCTCCTGCTGTATGTCTCAGTATGCCTCTACCCCGTGTATCTTCATCGCACTCAACGGGTTTTCTTCCAGACACTTTTTAAATGGCTTGCATGACGATCACATCCGTCTCCTTGAGTACGCGCAATAGGTGGTCCGGGGCATTCCAGCACACCGATCACCCATCATGTCTGTCTGTATCGTCCCATCCTTGGCGTCAACAGACAAATCTACTCATCGCGAGCGCGTCAGATAATCTAACTACTTTCCTCACCCATGTTTCGCTCGTCCCCGGTGCATCCCCGTCCTCCTGAACCCTCGCATCACTTCACCTCGCCCTTCTCCATTTCTTCCGATTACATAGGGCCCATCTCCTGGCTGAGGAACCATGATCGATTGTTCTCCAAGCCATCTCAAGAGAGGCCCACTCCTATTTCATAAGCCTGAGGTATACACATCGAATGACGCATGTCCAAACACACTACGGGATTCGCAACTTATCATCGCGTTCTTCAGCATTTTTCGGTGTGCTGTATACACCCTGTCCCCATGTGCCAGCCTTTCTGACCCAGGGAAGCCATCGTAGTAACTCCCGACGATGCACAACGAAGACCCAACATACCTGACATCCAATATTAGCTTTCGAGACGTTAATCACACCCCACGGGTACGATCAACTGGGAGGCGAATACGAAACCGAGAGCGAACTTGATTAGATGGCGTTGGCCCGTATCGTTTCATGACGGGAGTCAACGAAGCAACCTCTTCTTCAACGTTCTCTTGGATGGAGGAGCGGGTAGCCGTTCCGATGAGACTGGTTCAGGTACATCCCCGACAGCAACAACGCAACGACCACGTACAGGAACGTCCGGATGGGAGATCGATATTCAATCTCGAGGAAGACCTTTCTTTCTTTTTGGTGCGTCTACTTGGGAGTGGACTTTTTACCCTAGTGGGCAAGGAAACAAACCGTACTGATCGACATTCTCAGCTAGCGCTTCTTCGCCTGCGTTTACAGTATAGCTCGGGTTGCGAGGAAATGCAGCGCTCACTCCTCAAGTTTGGATGTCACCGGAATGTTGAACCCTCGCTGGCTGCATTGCGATCCTGCATCTAGATCCAACCTTGCGGACAATACGACAAATGTACGAGACGTGTTTCGAGTACATGGACCGATGGATTGATGTCGTTCGTGATGTGGTAGCCTTTCGTTCCGTCGTGTACGCTGTAGTAAGCACCCGAGGAATGCGAACTTACATGCTAGTTTCTATCAAGGCATTGTGTAGGTCCCGAAAAGGCTTGCAGTACAGACCGAATCGCGCGTGTACAGGAGGATAATGGAACTTTCAATACATTAAGTTCAGAAGGCGAGGAATATGCATCGGTAAAACAAATACGCCGAGTCACCGATCAAAGTACACCATCCTCTATTTTTCATCAATGCCCCAGCGCTTATGCTCGTCCCCGAT
>JBBPQP010000588.1:0-21335 GCA_038092555.1 Boletus subgraveolens
GCCTGAAAGCCCTGAGCTGATCAAGCCAGGCCGAGCCAGGCCGCATTAGGGGCTTGGTGGAGCTTGGAGCCCAGCTTGCCATTTTGAGAAGCCATGAGCTGAGCTGAGCCAGGCCCCAGAAGCCCTGAAGCCGTGCAGAAGATTGCGTGTTCCAGTTACCGGCAAGAGCCGATAACTATAAATGGTATGGGGATATGAAAATTTCATTTTGTCTGCCAATCCCATTTGTTCACTTATTACAGGTAATATGTCTGACACTGAATAGCCTCGCTGGCCCAAACATACAGCCATACCATCCGCACGTGTAACATGTGCCAAGAATGCTGCTGATTTGGAGCTTTCCTCCCACCAGAAAGCTCAGGTAGCAACGCGGCCACCTGAAGGTGACAATACAGGTGCCAGTGGTGGCGAGGCTGGCCCAAAATGGACTCAGAAAGTCCTCGACATTGATGCTGCCATGTCCGATGCTGAATCTGATACCAAGAGCCCACCCAAAAAGAAAAAAGGTGAGTTTGCAGTGACTGTATACTAATTCCTCACAACATTTCATAGGGCTTCAGAAGGATTGTGCCTGTGATGGGGCTCTTACTACCGGATCTGATGGCCTGCTCAAGGACATTCAAGTCATTGATGTAGATGAGCCAACCAAGAGGGGACAGGCCGAATGTACTCAAGACATCGATGCACACTTCTCTGCTCCGT
Organism: Boletus subgraveolens; assembly: GCA_038092555.1. Lineage (NCBI taxonomy): Eukaryota > Fungi > Basidiomycota > Agaricomycetes > Boletales > Boletaceae > Boletus > Boletus subgraveolens. The sequence goes on from JBBPQP010000588.1 coordinate 703, forward strand.
ACCTTAACTTGGACAACAAGAAGGTTCGAGATTGTAACACCTGCAGGTGCATTACATTTTCTTTGCATTATCAAGTTTTCATTAACCATCTATGTACTAGCAAACAACTCAAAAAGCGCGTCGCTATTGTCGACCAAACTACCATGTTGCGGCGTCACCAGCAAGCAGCCCATGAGGAAACATATCGGAAGTGGGCTGCTGACAATGGGTTCACATCTATGTTACCCGTGGACACCAAACACCGCCAAGATGAAGAAGCTCGTCAGCGCGACACCACCTCATCCGGCACCAGCATCAGTAGGCAACCTTCCCTTGACAGTCATCTCATACCAGCAGGCACAATTGTCCAATACTCAGAGTCTGCGTTCCGCAATGCTGCCATTGAGTGGCTTGTTGCGACAGATCAGGTGAGTGATTTCGCCAACAGCAATTAACTCACTAACAAACAATGCTACAGCCTATTCATTGCATGGAGCATCCGATGTTCCAAAGATTGCTTGATGTTGTCTCACATGCTCCCAACAGGGTCAAAGTGCCTGGTCATACTACAATGCACGAGCTCATTATCAAGAAATTCAAGATTGACTTCCTCTCGCTCAAAAAGAAACTATTGGTATGTATGCATGTCCTTATGCATTACTCAACTAACATAGTATAATAGGGCCAAAATGTTCAAGGACAAATCAACCTCACCTGTGATGCGTGGCAAGCCTCAAACTGTGATGGTTATTTTGCTGTCATTGCGTCATGGATCAAAGAGAACGTGCCCCACATGTGGACCCTTCATACAGGCCTTATCGCATTCATCCAGCTCAACAATGCACACAATAGGGTCCGTCTTGGGCAGTATAAAGCTGTCAAATGCCTGGGTATAACTCATAGGGTGTATGATTTGCTAGTTATACCTGTCCGCTCACACCTCCTCACCATCAAATTAGATTGGATATGTCACAAGTGACAATGCAAGCAACAATGACACAATGATGACAGAGTTCGCGCGTCTTCTGACATCCGAGATGGGCAAGCCCTTTGATGGGGGGAAGCGACGATTACAGTAAGTCGGTCCTGATCATAACAGCTGGCAACTGCATATATTGACTATTACATGTGTCTATCACAGCTGTATGGCCCATGTCATTAATCTTGCGACACAGACGTTCCTTGCAACATATAGCATATCAAAACATTATGATCCCTCCTCACCAGATGCCGACATCATCATTTTGAGCAATGGTGAGGATCGAGACCCAATCAGCCTTGTTCACGCCATCTCTGTCAAGGTAGGTACTCTTACATATAATTGGAGTTGCCAAGACACTGACAGGTATTCTTAGGCTTGTTCGTCAGCACAGCGCAAAGAATTATTCAAGACCATTCAGACATGCTCCCCCCCCTTGCAACTCATCCTTGATATGAAAGTCTGATGGTTCTCGACATTCAACATGCTCAGTCATGCACTCAAACTCAAAGAGGTAAGCATATCTGATGATGTTTGTGTGTTTACACTCGCTGATATTAATATAGGACATCAACACTTTTATTGAACAGCTTGCATTCAAAGATTGCGGGAACAATCCAGAGAAGCGCTGCAAAGTCCTGGGGCTCCAGTTATCAGAAGAGGAGTGGGACCAAGTCCATCTCCTTCTAGCCCTTCTTGTGGTACATTATTATTATCTTTCCTTCCATCACACACTGACATGATGCTATCCACATTAGTTTGCAGAGAATGCTCAACACACATTCTCAACAGAGTAGGGACCTACACTACACACAGCCCTCCCAGCTTTGGAGACGCTACACAAAGCATGGTCATCGCGCGCAAAGAGTAAGAAGTTTACAAAATTCAGTGCTGTGCTTGAAGCAGGAGTACAAAAAATATCCCGCTACTATGAGCATACGGCAACATCTGACATGCATATCATAGCAATGAGTAAGTGGTCTTGCAATATGTCATACCTATCTGACGCCTGCTTTCTTTCTCTAGTTCTTGATCCTCATCAAAAGCTCGACTACATCCGTGCCAATTGGGGCGAACAGCTTGCAAATGAAGCAACAAAGCATGCCAAATTAATTGTAAGTTATTTTTTTCTCAATCGTGTTCTCCATTAACAAATCCAACAGTACAAGAAATGTTATTATGTGATGTACGACTCTGACACCAATGCCCCACAGCCCACAGACCACAAATGTTGCATCACAACACACAATCCCAAACTCGATGCCCTTTTGGAATCCAATATCAATGACAAGAGTGATGGTGAGAACGAGGACATGATCGGCTGGAACCAGAGCAGTAAGCGTGGTGGCGATCCCACATGCCCGTGGCTGCAAGGTTTCCATGACTACCTCAACATGCGGGAACATCTTGGTGACACCACCATTGTGCAGTGGTGGGGAATGCATTCTGTACAATACCCGGTGTGGGGATCCCTAGCACGGGACTTTCTCCCCATCATGGCTAGTTCTGTATCGTCAGAACATGCGTTTTCATCTGTAGGGATAACCATCAGCAAGTGCCGCAACCGTCTCAAGGCCAATGTCGTGGAAGCTCTTCAATTCTTGAAGTGTAATACAAGGTCAAGTGTTCTGGTTCGAGACTCGGAGGATCCTTTGCTTGCTCCCAAGGTGCATGGCAAGCAAGATTCTGGCGACGATGATGGGGAGACTGAGGATGAGTGGGACGGTAATATTCCTGATATTAATGAATAGCTTATTTTTGAGTCTACATACTATATTTTATCTTGTACTTAGCATTTTGGTAGCGCCTTATGTCAAGCCGCAGCCTGGGCCTAAGCTCGGGCTTTTGAGCCGAGCCAGGCTGTCTTTAGGGGCTTTAAAGGCATGGAGCCTGGCTTGTGATTTTGTGAAGCCACTAGCCCCCTAAGCCGAGCCGGGCTGTGGAATCACTATTTCCCCTACTAAACGAAGGGGAAAAATCCGAGCTGGCGTTGGATATCAGGCCTGCAAATGCGTAGGAAGCAATGAGGGATTAGAATGAAGATGATGTGGAGGCAATGATAGAGGCAATGGTGTCGTATTATTCACATTGGAGGGGACATGGCAAACTTGGGGTAAGTGCAGGGGCATAGAATGGGAGAAAGGAGAGGAGTTGGTTGTGGTTAGGGTGAGGAAGAGCTGAGGGATCTGTCATAGGTGGGTGATGTCATGCATGCTAGACAATGTGTGGAGATGGAATACAGGCATTTGCCTTCTTTGGTGCGGTAGATATGGTCGTCGGGAATATTTGGGATACAAGGACACACTGGACCTGAGTGTTCGACGGAAATTTGGAACAGCCCATAGCCTAGAAGCGCACAGGCACTAGATCTGATTTCGGACATTGATGAATATGGTAATCACGCCCCAAGTTGATTGTGCCAGGCTGCCAGCCAAGAAATATAGTCGTAAGTGGACTGGTTAAACTGCGTATGATAGTTGAGCACTGAGCACATCACCATGAGACCACTGCCTTGGCTTTACCTCGTATGGTATATAAGCTGTAGTAGTTTCTGATGTGTTGAGCGATTTCAGGGCCTCCATCACTCTTTCTTCCATGCAACTTCGCAAGCACACCAGAAAGCTACTTAGCTTGCAACCAACTGCCACAACATCATCATATCAGGTGTCATACTACAACAGGCCACCAATGATGGTCCTTAGCCACATCTCGTAATATCAGGAAATGGTAACAATCTGCACAGGCTCGCATATCTCCATGACGGACGATGAGCTGTCATGGGCTCTGATGACGGAATTGCGAGGGTCTGGAACTTGGCAATCGGGAAGCATGAAGGTAGTTCGATGGAGCACAAGAACGCAATATATGATCTTGCTGTCACTTGGGATGGCACAAATGTCATTACCAGTCAGGAGGATGGGGACATCAAAGTGTGGGATGTCGAATCGCACAAATTAGTCCAAACATGGGCTCACACAGGAACGATGCCCGACCTTTCCATCTCGCCGGATGATCGATTCATTGCAGTTGTTGACGGGACCATCACTCTTTACACTATGGAAGGGGAAAAGGTCAACCATGCCATTCATCTCGACGATATTATTTGGTCTGTTTGTTTCTCTCCCAATGGGCACAAACTTGCATGTGGCGCTCTTGGTGGTGACGTCTACTTGTATGTTATCAAGACTGCTATGTTCCTCAGTCGACTAGAGGGCCATAAAGAATGTGTCAATTATGTGCTGTGGTCACATGATAGCAGCAGGCTCTTCTCTGCCTCCAATGACGAAACAATTCGTTGTTGGAATTCCAATACAGGGAAACCAATCAGACGTCCATGGAGAGGTCACACCTACAGCATAAATTCCCTCTCCCTTTCTCCAAATGGATCACTCCTTGCCAGTGCGTCCGGGGATGGAACTGTACATTTCTGGTGTGCAACTTCTGGCAATCCCATTGGACAACATCTACAACATCCCACCTATGTAAACACTGTTTGTTTCTCTTCCTCTGGTGAATTTGTGGCATCAGCAACAGTGGATGGAAAGCTGTATTTATGGCAAGTACCTTGGCTGGATTTTATCAAGGATCAGGTAGCTACTCACTTCAGGTGACCTCTTGTGACATCATACTTATTCTTTGCTGTTTCAGTCACTATGATCTTTCCTTGATGTATGTTTGTTCCCCTCTATTTTTCACATTCCTCTCAGCATTTCCTAGCGCTTTCCCATTTCCATTCATGCTGGTGAACAAGTACCCCATCTTGATCCTACTATGGATGTAAAAATATTTCGTAACATCGTTTTCCTTTCGCTTACACTTTTCGATAGCTATCTCAAACAGCTTGTCCCCCCGGACCATCTGTGTTACCCAATATCCACCCCACCTATACCTCAGCCATGATGCAATCCATACCGAAGTTGAAGTATGTCTTTTCGGTGGTTTGTAGTATAATAATCTGATATAGTTTACTCATTCAAATCAATATCTTAGTGACAACGTCCCTCCTCCCCCAGATCTCACACCCTATATTTCCAACATCAATGATCAATTTGTTGATGGAGGAGCTTTTGGTGATGTCTATAAATGTCATTATACTCGTAATTTCGCATCCAAAGAGGTCTGGCCATTGTGTTCCGTTCACTACTGGCTTGTACCCACTTCCCTGTCAGGTTGCTGTGAAGGTTTTCCGATCTAAGGCTACAGGTGTCAAACATGAACAGATAATCCATCTCATCTACATACATCTAGCAAATGTGATCAAGACTTTCTTGTAGATGGTCTGTCGAGAACTCGGGATTTGAAAGAGACTCGATCATGTCAGTGTCGTTCCATTCCTTGGTATTGCATATGGCTTTGGAATGAAGGGTATAGTATCATTGGTGTCATTGTGGATGCCAAATGAGTCTCTTCACATCTTCCTAACGAAGCATGATGATGATCTAGGTGTGGTACACCAACTCAAGCTTGTGGTTCCACTTAGCCATGTATACTTTCGTGTCCTCTGACTTAGCATGGTAGCTGCTGGATATTGCAAATGGACTGCAGTACTGTGGGTCACTATTATCATTTCGAAGGCTCGAAAAGATAACACTCCATAGTGCATTCACTGGCAATTGTCCATGGTGACCTGAACTGTGTGCGTCAAAGTAGAAACATCAGGAGTATTTCATCTAATTACAAGACAGAATAATGTGCTGATCGATGCAGATTATACTGCACGCTTAGTGGATTTTGGCTTTGCTTCCTTGGTGGGAAATATTCCCAAAGGATTATCCTATCTCCAAGGATCCACCACTCGACCTGGAGCCTTGCACTGGGGTGCTCCAGAGCAAGTTGAGTCAGGAAAGATGCTGTACAGGACAACGAAGAGTGATATATACTCCTTTGGATGTATCGGTCTGCAGGGAGGTCTTTCAACCATGAAATACAGGTTGATTCTGATTATCTTGTAGGTGTTCTCCAGTGAACAACCATGGTTGGAATGTGCAGAAGATGCTGCCGTGGTTTCATGCTTGACAAGGGGCCAGAAGCCAGGTTGACCAGAGTCTTGAGCGATGAATGACTCGCACTGGAATTTTCTTCAAGATTGCTGGTCATCCATGGAGTTGCAACCGGCTGCGGAGGCGATCATCTCCACTGTCCGACAGCTTTTGAGCCGTCTCCCACCATCCTGGCCTCTTTGTGACCTGCTGATATCACAGTTGAGTTGCACCGATTTTCTCAGCCAAGCTGCCACAGAGGGTATGAGTAGGACTGTTGACATCATTAATCAGGATAATCAGAATGGGTATGTTGCGATAACTCTCAATTCAGTCTGTTTGCCTCTATTCTTTGACTCATATCATGACCATATCTTACCCTCCAGTGTGGGTTGAGATGCAGGGCCAAACAGCAATGAGGGCGAGAGGGAGAGTTCAAAGGGGGAAAGGTTCGGAAATAGAGATACTGGATTGGAGTAGATCTGAAATGGCTGGCAGGCATAGTAGGCTTTCTGCTATCGATCGTTTCATAGGGAAAGAGTGGCAACTAGAGACATGGGCTATATACAGTACGAGAACAAAGGAGGAAAGCCAAGAATAGGTGGCTGCAATATCATTCGGGTATGAGTAGACAGTCACTATACCAACCCCCTGGGTAGTCATTTCCAGAACGGGAAGTCCACCCCTTACTGAGATCCATGGCATCGATACTGTTTTGAGCATCGCCAGGAGTAGGTGAGTCATACATTCGCTATCAGGCTATTGGGTCATTTTGGCGAGCTCGTCGCACAGAGGTATCATCCATCATATCATCGAATTTAGTACTATCTGTCCAGTATTCGGCACTCGTCCCACAGGGCTGGTAACTCAGGAAATCCAAAAATGTATGTGTTGGCCTGTCATGCATTAGGAGTTAGCTACTGTTCCGTTTGGAAGCATGGATGTCCTCATAGGGTTGAATTGGGTGCTTAACAAAAAAAGCATCGTCATCAGTCTGTCTGAGTCGCCAACCTGCAGGTAGTCGAGCAGGTTATGTGACTGTAATAAGTGACTGTAATCGACGAAATTCACAACACTCGAGATAAGTGAGATAAGTAATACTATCCCCTGCCATATCGTCAAATTTGAGTGACAGGATCTGCCCAATCTGACCAGGATGAAACAAGTGCAGTCTATGAGATGATGTGGGTCCTTGCAAGCCCAGATCACCGAGAGGTCGATGGTCACTGTGTCTGGTCCCCATCCAGCATCCTCACGCCTCGCACAGCCGTGATTGTAGAAATGACACTCATCTCGAGATCCTTCAGTTGAACTGATCGAACAGCACCACAGATGGCTTAAACAATTTCTGGAAATAAAACCCAACGGCCAGTCACATTCCTTAGACTGCACGCATGCACACACACACACTCCTCGTACCATAATTGTCCCCACGCATCTTCCTTCCCTTCGACATCATTGCTCAGATTCAGGACATTGTGCACTCGCAACCTTTCTCCCATTGAGTGAAGGGGAGAAGTCCGATTTGACATCGGATACATATCGAGTTTGCAAATGTGTGGGAAGTGACGAAGGATTGGGGATAATATCATCATTGATATGAGGCCGTGATGGAGGACAGGGTGTCATGTCATCCACATTCCAGACAACAGGGATGGAGAAGGGGAAGGGGAGGGACAGGGGCATGATGAAGCACAGGGAGATAGAGTGGAAGAAGGTGGTTTAGGAGAGTGGAGATTCGAGAAGAGCCAATGGGATCAGATATACAGGGACAGACGCTAGACCTGTTCAAATTGGGTGTTTGACAGGGATTTGGAAAAACCCATTACCCCAAGAATTGAGATTGATCATGCCAGGCTATAATCGTGATACATTGGAAATCAACTTGTCTGACACCATATTTAGGACAGATCTATGTAATTGAAGGTTGTTCTAGACATGAATCACACACATACATATGTTCGTTCCATGCTTAGAACAGTGCTCGATAAGGCAACCCTGTTGTGTGACAGCTCAGCGCTTAGACAAGAATGTTCAATCATTATTCTTACTGCCTGGTCTTGCACCCCGAATTGTAACTACTGCTATGGTTGGGTTAAGGTACCCTGAACCCTAAGAAGTCCTCAGGATTTGGTGCTAAGGGAAGGCCACCACATTGTCATGATACCATTGCCTCATGGCCCTCACCTCTACCTCGTGGTATCTAATATATAAAGCTGGAGTAGTTTCTGATGGTATCAAACATTTTTCTTCTCTCAACCTTTCCTCTATGTACATTTGCCAACAACCTACTCAGCTTGCAACCAACTGCAATTGCCACAACATCATCATGCCAGGTGTTACACTACAACGGAGTTCACAGCTATATCATGTAATGCTGGCAAGTGAGAAGAATCTGCACAGACTTGCATATCTTCCTGACAGATGACGAGTCATCACTGGTTCTGATGACGGAAATGCAAAGATCTGGAATTTGGAAATTGGGGAGCAAGATGGTACATCGATGAAGCACAGGAATGCGATATACGATCTTGCTGTCACTTGGAATGGCAAGAAGGTTGTTACCAGTGATGAGAATGGGAACATCAACATCAACGTGTGGGACCTTGAATTGCACAAACTAGTCCAAGGATGGACTCATTCAGGAGGAGTGCCCGACCTTTCCATCTTGCTGGATGATCGATTCATTGCAGTTGTTGACAGGACCGTCACTCTTTACACTATGGAAGGGAAAAAGGTCAACCATGCCATTCATCTGGATGGCGACGTTGTTGTTTTCTCCATCGGTTTCTCTCCTGATGGTCACGAGCTCGCATGTGGCGCTCTTAGCAGCGACATCTATCTGTATGACGTCAAGGGTGCCATGTTCCCTGGTCGATTAGGCGGCCACAAAGAATGTGTCAATGCTGTGCTGTGGTCACATGATGGCAGCAGGCTCTTCTCCACCTCGAACAATGGAATGATTTGCTGTTGGAATTCAGATTCAGGGAAACAAATCGGAGGTCCATGGAGAGGTTATACCCACAGCATAAGTTCCCTCTCCCTTTCTCCAAATGGATCACTCCTTGCCAGCGTGTCCAGGGATGGAACTGTGCATTTCTGGGGTGCAACTTGTGGGAATTCCATCGGACAACATCTACAACATCCTACATATGTAAATGCTGTTTGTTTCTCTCCCTTTGGTGAATTCACAGCGTCAGCAACAGTGGATGGAGAGCTGTATATGTGGCAAGTACCTTCACTTGAGAAACAGGTAACTACTCACTTCAGGGGACCTCTTGTAACATCATACTTATTCTTCACTGTTTCAGCCACCACGACATTTTGACATATGTTAGTTATTCTCAATCTTGCACATTCCTCTCAATGTCTCCTAGCACCCACCCGTCCTCATTCATGCTGGTGAACAAGTACCCCTTCCTGATCCTACTGTGGATGTAAGATTCCATAACATTGTTTTCCACTTGCTTACACTGTTCTCGATAGCCATCTCAAACAATTAGTTCCCCTAGGCCCTCTGCACTACCTAATACACATCAAACCTACACCTCAGCTGCAGTGGACTGTTAAAGCTAGATGGATGTCAACCTCAACCGTGTGAGTGAATGGATTATATTTAGTACTTAGATGGACATCAACTGTCCTAGTCGTAAGTACGGTGGTATCAAATAGCGAGTAATAGGACTTACCCTCAACCGTGTGAGTGAACGGATGAGGGAGTAAGTCCATGACAGTACAAATATATATATGTAGATGGCACAAGGTTTGGCATCTGAGTGGTCATGCGTTGCGTGCTCCAACACTCTTCCTCAATGCATGAACTATAGAGAAATAAGTAGACAAAAGAAGGGGGAAAAAAGAAAAAACAAGTGAAGAAGAGAATTACTCCTCCTGCTGTACAACTCCTCCTCACATGGAGTTCTGGAGACCCATATGAACACAGTGCTATATAAAGAGGTTGTGCGGGAGTGATTTCATGAAAGCATTGGCGACATTCTGCCTCATAGGGACACGGTGCAAGTATATCTGGCCATCCTGAACATGCTCCCATATGTAGTTGTACTTGGTCAGGGTGTGTTTGAGTTTAGAGTGAAAAGCAGGATTGCTGGAGAGGACAATGGTGCCATTGTTATTGCAAAATAAGGGGGATGCAGTTGGCTGTCACAAATGAAGGTTGGCAAGAAGTTCCCATAACTAAACAAGTTCCTGGGAGGCTTTGGACGCAGCCACATACTCAGCCTCACATGTCGATAGGGTGATGAGCATCTGACGATGGGAGCGCCAGGAAATCATCCCTGAGCCCAAAGAGAAACAGTAGCCACTGGTGGATTGGTGGGTGTCAGGGCATGAGGTGTAGTCACTATCAGTGTAGCCAAGGAGGTGGACAGTGTGCTCACCACCGAGAACCAAGTGGAGGCCACGAGTCCCCTTCAAGTAATGAATGACATGTTTTGCAGCCTCCCAGTGAGTCTTCCCATAACAGTTGAGGAAGCGACATAGCTGGTTGACAGCGAAGACGATGTTGGGGCGAGTGCTGATTGTGAGGTACATAAGCAAACCAACCAACTTGTGATAGGGAGTGTGAGATATGGAGGCATGATCGTCATCTGTTGTAGGGGACGCTGCTTTGGAAAGATATGTTTTGGGTTCAAGGGGGGTAGACATGGGGTAAGCATCAGTGAGACTGAACTGCACAACAATACAATCAATAAGGGCAGTCTGTGACAAAGTGATTGTGCAATGGAGATGGTCGCGCTTGATGGCAATACCAATGTGAAAGTGAGCAGGTCTGCTGTCGGAGATCTGCCAGCGAGTCTGAAGCTGTGACTTGAAGCTGGAAAGTGCCAAGGGGGAGTTGCCAAGCATAAAAAAATCATCAACATGTATGGCAAGGATGACAATCCCTGTGTCATCACAATGGTAGTAAACACAGTATTCACACTCCAGATGTGTGAAATGCCAATCAATGAGCTGAGCATGGAGTGTTTTGTTCCACATGTGACCCCCTTGTTTCATGCCATAGAGACTGCGCTGCAACTCCCAAATGTGATCTTTGAAGCCCAATTTGACAAAGCCATCAGGTTGTTCCATGTAACAGACCTCATCGGGATCCAAGACACCATTGAGGAAGGCTGTTTTAATGTCAAGCTGCTCGATCTCCCAGTCCAACATGGCACCGAGATAAGCCAAGACATGGAAGGACTCCATGCATGCAGTAGGAGAGGTGGTCTTAGTGTAGTCCTGTCTGTAGACTGCAGTGTAGCCCTGGCAGACGTAGTGAGCCTTGAAGCGAGAGGGGTTCCCGTGTTTGTCGCATTTGACCTTAAAAATTGCCCGACCACACATAATGTGATGACCGGACAGAACAGATGAACAAGGGATGATACGATAGATGCCAAGGTCCTTAAGGGACACAAACTCCTCCTGAAGAGCATAGATCCATTCAGCAGCATGGGGAGATGACATGGCCTCCTGGTATGTTGCAGGGTCAGCTGGTGAGGAGCTGTTGACGGCTCCAGCAAACCAGTTGTCATCTGGGTCAGACACAGGAGGGTCATGGGGGGAGTCGAAAGAGCAGCTGGGGGCAGGCTCGGCTGATGCAGCGGCCATGGCGGTGAGAACAGCTTGCTGGATCCCAGGGACATATGGCACACCAATGGCAGCAGCACACTTCTCAGTAGGACAGGTGATATGGCCAGAGTGATGAAGGGGGGCAGGGGCAGGGGCAGGAACAGGGACATGAGGGGCCAGGGGAGCAGGATTGGGAGCAGAGTGGGGAATAGGAGGGGGGGAGGGGGAAGGGGAAAGGGATGGACATTGGTGTGGCAGAGGGGGGCAACTGGTGGGATTCAATGAAGGAGACATGGTAGGAGGTGAAAACCTTCCCAGACACACGGTGATAGCAGCAGTAAGCCTTGGAGTCCAGAGAATACCCAATAAGGACACATTCCACAGAGCAGTCAAAGATCTTAGCATTGTGATGATTCTGGATGAGGATAAAAGTGTGGCAACCAATCTCGTGCTGTAAAACTGCTATAAAGCCTCCTGGGAGGAAGTTCCTCCAGTCGGGTTAGTAGCAAAAGAAAGTATATAAAAAGGGGATGAATAGTTTGACCCTAAAGGAATTCAAAGAAGAGTGGCAACAAAGAGAAGGATAATGCTGCAGCTTACTAGACCCAATGTTAGAGATTCCGGACGTATTCCGGAAATAAATGTAGTATTGGATTGATTGGATCGGTGGTGGAGGCGTTCAGGGTGCGGCATTGATGGTGTAAATGTGTCAAGAACTCAGAACAAGCACTTTTAGGAGAACAGCACTGAGGATCAGGAAAGATGCATTACGAGTCCTAAGTAAGACACTTTATAGTCCGGAGTTACCCGGGCATAAGCGTTAATATAACTAAAAAAAGAGGATACATAAAAGAATAGAAGGTAAACACGAAAGTATACGTTGTGGGGAGGGAAACCTGAGCACAGAACCAAGTTATAACATCCAAAGCAGGTATGAAAGCTATAAAAGGGGTGTGGACCATTCAAGATGGAGTCCAAAGTAAATATCGAGATGAAGCGGAAGTTCTGAATATTGGAGGAGTGCCGGACTGTAGTGAAAAGATTCCTGTGTGCACTCAGGTAATGTAGGATCTCTACAGCACAGATGGGACAGGTCGGGAGGATGACCATACCAACGTTCATAGGGGGTATGGCCTACCTGAGACTTGCCAGGGGTATAGTTGGTAAGGTAACAAGCAGTCAGCAAAAACTCATCCCAGTGATTCACTGGGACCTGCACATAAGAGCACATGGCATGAGCCTTACCCATAAGTATATGGTGGATGTGCTCAACGTGGCCATTGTGAGCAGACATATGAGGTGCAGAGAACTGGTGCAGGGTACCATGCGATGCAAGCCAATCCTGCAAATCGTTATGCTTAAGTTCACTGTTATCAGAATGCAGGACCCCAACACGCAGGCTTGTCTCAGCCTCATGAGTGACCTTCCAAGCACAGAGAGCTGAGAAGGCATCAGACTTAGCAGTAAGAGGGATAGACCAACAGAACAAGGAGAAGTCATCTATTATATTAAGAACATAGTGATTTCCTGAGCTGGAGACATGGTTGGGATGATCCAGAAGGTCAACATATATGATACCCAGCTTCCGACCAGCCTGGACCCCTTTCCTAACCCTCAGTACAGAAGACTGGGTCTGTTTGCCAAGAATACAGTGTTCACAGGAAGGGGGGGGGGTAGACAGGGAGAGGTGCATACCATGCATGCCAGTGGCTCTACACTTTGATGTGAGTTTGGCAACAGCACAATAGTTCACATGGCCAAGATGACGGCACCACATCTTGAGGGTAGGACCTCCAGAAGCAAAGAGCACATGAGCCACAGTGAGCTGACCACCAGAGATGGCATAGAGGTGATGAGCAGTCAGGGTGCCCAAGAGAACATGGGTCCCACTGGAGGAAGTGACCCAGCATGAGGAGTCTGCAAAATGGGTGACACACTGCAAAGCAGAAGTGAGCGCTGAGACGGAGATGAGGCATACAGTAGTGCCAGGAATGAAGAGAACATTGTTGAGAGTGAGGTGGATCCCCTTGGCGACAACGAGATGAACAGACCCAATGCCAACAGCCTGCACAGCAGAGCCACCAATGCCATGGACAGCACAGGGAGCAATGGGGCGAAGGCAATAGAAGTCATCTGCACAGTTGCTAATATGCACAGAGGCCCCAGTGTCCAGGAAGAACAGGACAACCAACGGGTCAATGGTAGTGGGGGAGCACTGGTGTGGAGCCCTGTAAGTGATGGCGGTGAGGTCCATGGGCTGGAAATGTGCACGCCAGTCAACAGAGGCGCGGAGGCCAGATAAGTCGAGGAAGAGAGCATCAAACTCATTGGTGTCATGAGAAGGAAGGGAAGCCACCAAGGCAGGGGAGAGGATGACAGACACAAGACCCACGAATTCGATGGTGGGCGCAGCTGGGGACATAGCCACAGCAGATGAAGGTGCCTCATGCAAGGCAAAGGCAGTGTTGGTCACCAGGTCAACAAAATATGCATGGCCAGTGTCATCATAGCAAATGTTGCCAGGCTTACTGGTTGACACAGGACCAGGCTTGGGACCAGTGGTGGGCACAGCACGCCTCTTCTTGGCCTTCTCCTGAAGGATAGCCTCACACTGACCAGTGTGACCACCACCCTCACTGAAACACTCAGGCCAGGCATGACCAATGCAACAACTGGAAGGACACTTAGAATTGGCACAGCACTTGAGGTGCCCAGGCTTACCACAAACAGTGCAGATCTTGGAAGAGCGAGAAGGCAAGGTGGATGCAGCAAGGACAAGAGGCCCTGGACCAGAGAGAGACTTTGAGTCCACCAACTGCTGTTCCATCTCAAGACAAGAATGCACCATGAGTGGGGTGTAAGGATCACTAGCTGAGCTGTGGACAATCGCATCAGCGACCTGGTCACAGACATGTGGCAGGTCATCAGACATTGCGTTCATCATCATCATGAGTGAGAAGGTGTCGGCCATGGGGAGACCCATCGCATAGATATGGTGAATGGCCTCGGAGATCTCAAGACTGGTCTTTGCAAAATGCTCAGACTTCTGATAGTGAAGTTGCAAGAGCTTCTGGATGAGGGTGATCTGGGTGATGGGGCCCATCTGCTTGTGACGTTTGCACAAGGTATTCCACACCTGGTAGGTGTTGGTCTGGCCTTCAAGGAATAGCTTTTCCTCAAGGGAGCAACAGCCCTGCATGATGGCTACAATAGTCTCATTATTAGTGTCCCAAAGGGCAGCGCTGAGGGGGTCAGCAGCTTCACTGGGGCATGTGATGACGCCCAAGACATAGGACCAAGTGTGTTTTGACAGAAGGTAGTCCTTGAAGTTGACACACCATTCTGACCAGTTGTTCATACCACGGTCCAAGGTAGAGGTGACAACTTTGATTGCATCACTAGCACTAAGTTCAATCTTGCTGATGGATGGAGACATGACAGTCTGGGGCATGGGGGAAGCCACAGTGGTTGCCTCCACAACAGATGGATGTGTGGGGGGCATAACAAGAGGAACAGGAGTAGGACCGGACATGATGGCAGGACAGGCACTTTGAGCATGGGTGCAGACAGTGGGGGGCAACATGGACAGTCACCCTCCAGACAGGGGATATACTTATATGTGGAAGCAGTGGAGTTGGGGGCCTGATGGAGACGGGTTTCGGATCCAGATAAGGGATGCCCAGTATGAAGTATGGCATTGGTGTATGTGATGGGGGAAAGATCGGAGAGGTCCCCAATTCTCTGATGACTGGGCACAGGGCATAATGCCCAAACAGGTAACACAACTAATGCGCTAGTATCACGAGTTGGTGAGTTGATGTGGTGAGTCTAGATGGGGCAGCATGGATTAATAGGCCACGCCGGGGTTCATAACCTGTTAAAGCTAGACAGACATCAACCTCAACCATGTGAGTGAACGGATTATATTTAGTACCTAGACGGATGTCAACTGTCCTAGTCATAAGTATGGTGGTATCAAATAGCGAGTAATAGGACTTACCCTCAACTGTGTGAGTGAACAGATGAGGGAGTAAGTCCATGACAGTACAAATATATATACATAGATGGCACAAGGTTTGGCATCTGAGCAGTCACATGTTGCGTGCTCCAACATGGACCAATCCACATCCAACTTGAAGTATGTCTTTTCGGCAGTCTATAGTATGATGATTTGATATGGTTTATCCATTCAAATTATTATCTTAGTGCCAATCCCCCTCCTCCACCAAATCTCACCCCCTATATTTCCAAAATTGACGATCAGTATGCCGATGGAGGAGCTTTTGGTGATGTCTATAGATGTCTTCATACTTGTGATTCCATATCAAAAAAGGTCTGACCATGCGACTTGACTCACTGTTGACTGCTGCTCACTTCCCTGTCAGGTTGCTGTCAAGGCTTTCCGATTTAAGATCACGGGTGATAAATATGTCAAGGTAACTCTTTTTATCTACAGCTAACAAATGTGATTTAAACTCTCTTGTAGATGGTCCATCAAGAGCTCAGGGTATGGAAGAGACTCAATCATACCAATGTTGTTCCATTCCTGGGTATTGCATATGGCTTTGGAATGAAGGGTGCAGTGTCGTTGGTGTCACTATGGATGCCAAATGAATCTCTTCACATTTTCCTAACAAACCATAACAATGATCTAGCTGTGGCACACCAACTCAAGCTTGTGGGTCCACTCAGTGTTGTCTGCTTTCACATCCTCTGACTTGGCACAGTAGCTGCTGGATATTGCAAATGGGCTGCAGTACTGTGGGTCGCTATTATCATTCCAAGGGCTCAAAATGATAACACTCTGTAGTGCATTCTTTGGCAATTATCCATGGGGACCTGAACTGTGTGCATCAAAATAGAAATATCAGGAGTGTTTTCGTCTAATCATAAGATAGAATAACGTGCTTGTCGATACGGACTACACTGCGCGCTTAGTCGATTTCGGCTTCGGCTCCTTGGTGGGAAATATTCCTGAAGCATTATCCTATCTCCAGAGATCCACCACTCGATCGGGTGCCTTGCGCTGGAGTGCTCCAGAGCAAATGGCAGCAGGAAAGGAGTTGCGGAGGACAACAAAGAGCGACATATACTCGTTTGGATGTATCGGCCTCCAGGGAGGTCTGTCAACCACGGAATACGGGTCGATTCTGACTATCTTGCAGGTGTTTTCCGGGGAACGACCATGGTCAGAATGCGCGGAAGACATTGCCGTCGTTTCATGCTTGAAGGAGGGCAAGAATCCAGGCCGACCGGAGTCTCGAGCGATGGATGACTCGCACTGGAACTTTATTCGACATTGCTGGTCACCAATGGAAGAGCGGCCTGATGCAGCGGCGGTCATCTCTACCCTCCGACGGTTCTTGAGCCGTTGCCCACCACCCTTGCCTCTTCGTGACTTGCTATATCACAGTCGAGTCGCTAAATTTTTTGTGGACGATTCCGAGTCGTTATAACTTGATCCAGTCTGTTTACATCGGTAGTTTAACTTATATCTCTCCCATATCTTACTCTCCCTATGGATCGCGATTCAGGGCTGAACCGTGATGAAGACGAGAGGGAGAGTTGGATGGGGGAGAAAGGTTTGGAAATGGATATGCATGCTTTTTTTGTGGTTGATTCGTCGTCGTCTGTCTCGAATATAACACTTTGCCTGGCTCGGACTGAGGTTTCGATAGCGCGCAAAAAGCCAGATCGTTTGACCCCCATCGTGGACGTCGATCAGAACAATCAACATTTCTTCAAGGAGTTCCCTGGCTTCGCTGACGCCATTATCATACTGGAAGTGCAGTAGTTGCGGTGTAAAAGAGCATATGTCAGAACCTTTTCGGTGCACAAAGGGTAAAGGGATCACTTTGGAAGAGGTGGACCACTGCGAGCAAACTGATCTATAAAGGCTTTCTCGAGGGTTACTGACAGCCTAGCAAAGAACTGAGCGTCTCTGTCAGCCATCGTCCGCTTAACCATCATGCAAGGCACGCACTCCTCCTGGAGGTTGGGTAGGCCGCCAATGTATCGGAAACGATAGATGTAGGTACACGAGGATAGTACTGAGAGTACGCTAAGGAAAAAGGTATGGGAAAAAGCCCGGAGGGCTCTTCGGTCCGAAGCACTGTGCTGACCCAAGAGAGCGAGCTGCGAGGGTGGGTTGGGCACCGAGTCGGAGCAGGTGGCGAAGTGGCAAACGACCTGCAACAGACGGCGGAATCTTGCAGAGAGAGAAGGTGGACGTTGGACCTGAGAGAGGATGTGGAGGGTGCATGCGAAAAGACGAAGGGAAGGAGGAGCGTAGAGGTTCCTGGGCTGGACGCTGGCACTGAAGATGCAGCTGCGAGGTGGCGGGGAACAAGAAGCTTCCCACCACCTCGCTGACTCATACACGGATTAGGAAGGTCACGCATAACCAGCCTAGAAAGGCATTTATCCGTCTAGCAAGATCCATATGCGTAAATATTTCGCTGAGAGCCCACAACGTAAAATCTGGACATCGTCATCCCGAGTCAACCTTTTAAGCTACAACTTGTGTGATCTGCATGCGTACCTGGGCCATTCATTGGGGGAGCTGGTTCGTCCTCGTTTGTCGGAATTGGAACTATGCCAGCACGCCATGCGCTCTCTCACTTGAGGTATATAGAATAGCCCTCGGAGGATGCTCGCAGCGGATACCGCCATAGTATGGATCGAAGGACGTGGCATGACAGGGGTGATGTACTTATCAGCAAGATTCCACAGGCACACAGTAAAACAGACCATTGGCATCCCTCTGTAGCTGCTGCTTGATGGGGGACGGCTCGAGCCATCCGAGTCGCCCATCAATTCCAAGCCTATCGATAGCACGATTCAGGTCTGCAAGTAACTCACATCGTTGCTCTCGTCTCTGCTACACACGCGATCCAAATCGTCAGCAAATCCTCGACTACGCGGTGAATTTGGAAGGAAAAACGACGTACATGGGACGGGACGATCGTCCACTTTGGATCTGGCGGACACTCGATTGGTCCAAACAAGGGCTCCTCAAGCTGCGATCGCACCTGGTTTAGGCTCAGTTGTAGGCTCAGGCCCCGGGACGGTGCGTACGCCTGCATCTGTTGTGACTGCGACCCGATACCTATTATTCTAACCGCATGGTCCTGCACCCCGAATTCTAACAATCAGCTTAGCTTACCCTAAACCCTAAGATGCCATCAGGATTAGGTGCTAAAGGAAGGTGTGACACCATATCGCCATAAGATCACTTCCCTCACCTCTACCTCGAGGCTCACGGGCTATAAGCTCATTTTCTGGTGCGTTGAGCATTCTTCCTCACCCAATCATTTCTCCACGCACCTTTGCAAATACGCCGACAGCCTACTTAACCTGCAACCAACTCCCACAGGCATCATGCCAGGCGTCGCACCACAACAGGCTGTCAACGATCGTCCTCAGCCACATCGCGTAATGTCCGCAAATGAGACAAATCTCCGCAGGCTCGCGTATCTCCCCGACGGACAGCGAGTTGTCACTGGCTCTGATGATGGAATTGCGAGGATCTGGAATTTGGAAACAGAGGAGCAAGAAAGTACATCGATGAAGCACGGAAAAGCGATATACGATCTTGCTGTCACTGGGGATGGCAAAAAGGTCGTTACCAGTGATGACGATGGGGACATCAACGTGTGGGACGTTGAATCGCACAAACTAGTCCAAGGATGGACTCACCCAGGAGGGGTACCCGACTTTTCCATCTCGCCGGATGATCGATTCATTGCAGTTGTTGACGGGACCATCGCTCTTTACACCATGCAAGGGGAAAAGATCAACCAAGCCATCCATCTCGACGGTATTGTTTGGTCCGTCTGTTTCTCTCCCGACGGGCGGAAACTCGCATGTGGCACTCTTGACGGCGACGTCCATTTGTATGACGTCAAAGGTGCCACGTTCCTCGGTCGACTAGACGGCCACAAAGAATGTGTCAATCATCTGCGGTGGTCACATGATGGTACCAGGCTCTTCTCCGCCTCGAACGATGGAACGATTCGCTCTTGGAATTCCGTTACAGGGGAACAAAGCGGCCATCCACGGATAGATCACATCAGCGGTATAAACTCCATATCCCTTTCTCCAAATGGATCACTCCTCGCAAGCGCGTCCGGGGATGGAACTGTGCGTTTCTGGGGTGCAACTACCGGTAATCCTCTCGGACAACATCTACAACATCCTACATATGTCAACTCCGTTTGTTTTTCTCCCTCTGGTAAATTTGTGGCGTCAGCAACGGTGAATGGAGAGCTATATTTGTGGCGTGTACCTTGGCTGGATTCCATCAAGGATCAGGTAACTACTCACTTCAGGTGACCTCTTCTGACACCATACTTATTCTTCGCTGTTTCAGTCACTACGAGCTTTCCTTGACGTATGTTAGTTGCTCTCGATCTTGCACATTCGTCTCAGTGTCTCCTAGTACCCTCTCGTACCCGTTTATGTTGGTGAACAAGCACCTCATTTGGATCCCATTGCCAACGTAAGGATTCAGTAACATCGCTTTCCGTTTGCTTACACTTCTCGATAGCCATCTCAAACAGCTCGCCCCCCCAGACCTTCTGCGCTACCTAATACACACCGCACGTACACCTCGGTCGCGGTGGACCAATCCACACCCAACCTTAAGTATGCCTTTTCGGTAGCCTATAGTATGACAATCTGATATAGTTTATTCATTCAAATCGTATCTTAGTGCCAGTCCCTCTACTCCACTGGATCTCACCCCCTATATTTCCAAAATCAATGATCAGTATGTCGATGGAGGAATTTTTCGTGACATCTATAGATGTTGTTATACTCGTGATTCCGCATCAAAAGAAGTCTGGCCATTGTGTTCCGCCCACTGCTGACTGCTACTCACTTCCCTGTCAGGTTGCTGTGAGGGCTTTCCGATTTAGGGTTACGGATGCCAAATATGAAAGGGTAACTCATCTTATCTACAACTAACAAATATGATTAAGACTGTCTTTTAGATGCTCCGTCGAGAGCTCGGGATTTGGAAGAGACTCGATCATATCAATGTCGTTCCGTTCTTGGGTATTGCATATGGCTTTGGAATGAAGGGTGCAGTGTCGTTGGTGTCGTTATGGATGCCAAATGAATCT